>JAHWFP010234990.1:0-45958 GCA_023313725.1 Lithobius niger
GAAACCCTCCTTGAGTCAAACTCAAACAAAGATGTGCATCTGAGGAGACTAGAGTCCCTGGCTATTCAACACCACATCCGAGAGAAGGTTGAACTGATGAATAGCCAGGGACGATCCAATCCTGGAATACAGTTTCTGCTCCGTAGCGAGTTTAATGATGAGCTGTGAGCTGTGCGAGGGTTGGAAAACCGGCCTCGCAAGTGGTGGAGGCTACGCTCGACCGCCGATTCAAAAAGCAGACGATCGTAACGACGATCGAACATGACATAGTGGGGTGAAATTTCTTTTTTTTTGCCTGAAGAAGACTGTCGTCTGAGCCCCAACATCTGCAGAGAATTGACAGTCAAAAATTTGCTGAAGATATTGTACCGATATCTTTTATTTGTTTGAAATTGTGCGTAAACGATTGCTACTAAGATGATTCCCGTATTTCAAAGTAAGCGCTACGATATTTTTAGACATAACTTCTCTATCAAACACGAGATAGCCTGGGAAAAACTGAACCATGTTTGTGTCCAAACTGTTAGGGTAAAAAAATGTCCTGCTAAACAACTGGGTACATCAGGAATTTTTGCAGTGGTCAGCTTGGTGTCAGTTTTTCAGAAATAAAGCTGCTCGGTAACATGTGATGGTAATAAAATGTGGCAATACAAAAAAATGCAAAATGTCTTATTTGCATTCATCTTGCCTTTGAATGGCAAAGATGTTTTTTTCAGGACCATTTCGATTTTCTTGCTACTGGTACTGGCATCCTTGGTTGGGACCTTATTTTTCGCTGTAGCTGAAATAAAAATTTTCAGGAGTTAAATTTATTCATGCATATTTGGCGCCAATACATTCATAAATACGAATGAATCTTACACTTCATGTGAAACAAGTTTGACTAAGTATGGGTACACCGCAAAAAATTATATTACTGACTACACGACGGACTACTCAAAATATTTTCAATAGCCTACCAAACATTACAACCTAGTAAAGTTGCTGATGAAAGTCGATTTGGTTGCCGACCATTGCCCGTGACTTGCATTGAAAACTTTCTGGATGAAATGAAAGCGACCAACACTTTATTTTTATATGCCATCTAGTGACTGGCGACCAACACTGGCCACAACTATCTTAATTCCTTTTTAAAGCGTAGCACCAATACAGATATGCACGATCTTGCAACAAGGGAATTAGTCCAAGTTTCCGCTAATTTTCGACAGTTCATGTGGAGATGAATATATTACGTCTACCAACTGTCTGCCTCAGGCATTATTTTAAGGTTTATCGGTTTTGGCTTAAATAAATCAGACTGGTTGTTGTCATTCGACGCGGACGATGGCCGTGGCCTTCGTCTTTTAAATCCAAGCTAGCTGAAATTCATGCTTGTGAGCAGATTTTCAGAGCAATGTATTTAACAATGTTCTCACAACAAGCAGATAGTTCCTGCTACATCTCTGCGATGCGATTTTCAATAAGCAAGAGAATCTTTGAGGGGGGGGAAGGAGGTAGGTAATCAACATAAACATGCAAGCATTTTAACCAACATCTTGAATACCACAAGTATTGAGCAATTTTTTTTAGAAGCACACACATGAATCACGACTTGTACTCATGGTACAGAACTTAAGTCTGAAATTTTCTAGGAAAGTCCGTTTCCCTTCTTCAGAAGTTGGTAAACACTATTTGAAAAACTTCTCTAATGTTGAGCTTCAATCGGAATTCGAATTTCGCTCTAGTCCAGAGTAAACCACTGCTCTTTATGTCTTGTCCATAGGTGTCTGAATGATGTGCAAGTTCTAGCACTCGTCGAGTTTGGCCATCAGATTCGGGTGCATGAATCCCTCTACTAAGTCGAATGATGGGCCAGTGAGGTTCATAAGCGGTATTCGGCGACGAGAGAATCTTTTTATTGCAAGTGACTTAAGTGCACCGATGTGAGCGCCTCCATGCACTTGAGTTTCTTGCAATGAAAAGGTTCTCTCATCGCTGAGTATCACTTACGAATCTCACTGGCCCTTGATTCACCTTAGCAGAAGGATTCGTGCGCCCGGATCTGATAGCCAAACTCGACGAGCGTGGGAATTTGCACAACTTTCAGACAACTCCGGACTAACATAAAGATCAGAACAAAATTTATATGGACCTGAGAGAATTAGAAGTCTGATTGAAGCTCGACATTAGTGACGTTTTTCAAATAGTTTTTCCGACTTCTGAAGAAGAGGAACAGACTCTCCTCGAAAATTTACGACTAAGTTCTGTACTGTGAATACAAGTGGTGATTCGTGTGTGTGCGCTTTTCAAATAATGTTCTTTTACAATAACTTATCGCCGGTTTATCAAGTTTCAGCAATTTAATAATGTGAAAGCAATTACATGGTTTCAACTTCCATCTCCACTCCAGCCCCCAAACAATCCAGTTTACAAGACATAGGCTAGCATAAACTGTTTCTTCCCGTAGCCTGCCACCCACACAAGCAAAACTTCTCCTGTGCAGTGCCACACCGAGGAGTTTTTATCTTTTTAGGGGAGGGTGGGGGGGGGGGGGGGGTAGGGAGGCAATTTGGTATGCATAACAGAATTCAGCTAAGGGAATCGTGATCATTAAGTACATGGGAGGTCTGTAAAACAACTTATTTTCAGCAATTTTTGTGCCTACGAAAGGACTAGGCCTATAAAACCATTTGTGATAATTTTTTCAACTGCAATAAATACATTTGGCTAGGCTGCTTTTACCATATTGACTTTTAATTAAGGGTGTTGTGGACCTCTCCCCCCCCCCTTTCCACTCCTTCCTGACCAAGGATGTGCCAGTGGGTCAAACAATCAGGTATTGCCTTCCAGTCCTTCCATTATGATTGCAAAATGATAAAAAAAACTAGGACAAAGTAATGCAAACCGTTAAATAAATGCAAGTATTTCATCTTAAAAAAGATTTCAGTGCACCTAAAGGAAACTTATGACAAAACCTGAACAATTTTTAAGAATCATTACTCAAGTACAGAAAATATAGGCCATCAGTGCGATTGTTTCAGTGATTATTTTTTTGCTAATTTTTTTGGTCTACACTTGAGTTCCCGAAAAATTAACCGATCTGTTTTAACTGTTAATTTCTGGGGTATGCAATATGCAAGTCGGGGGACCAGTATTACCAAGGTGTGAGGAGGGACGGTGGGAAGAAAATTTTATTTCTACTACCTTGATAATTTACCAATCACAGTAATTGTAATTTGATCCGTTTACCACGCAACTGTACTATGTTTAAGCTGACCTGAATCTGTTACGATTTGGAATTTAAAGGTTTCATCACTACCTTGGTACCAGCGTATAAAATCGTAATGTTAGGCAAAAAAAAAATATATTTAGTTTACAGGAAAGGTTGCAACAAATTTTTTTTTTTTAACTGGCCACATTTCTTGGCGTGTGATGCTCAAAGCTTGAAGAGTGCATTGCAGTCCGCTTTCAAAAATAATAAACACTTTTTCCAAATATTTACTTTTTTTCAAAATAGTTCCCTACCGATTTGAGCTACTGGCTTGAAATTGGTTCCATTGAAAAGCTCGTTTCAAGCTGGTTAAAACGGTGTATTGGAATACTAAAATTGGTCAAAAATTGGCGAAAATATGAATTTTTGCGATTGGAGCAACATTCAGATAAAAACTTTTGACCGCGATCTTTGAAAAAACCTACGACCGCGGCGGCCGCGAATACGCTCATGCACACGCTTGTAAACTACATGTTTAACTTTGCGAACCCTTATGAAGGGCTTAGCTTAAAAACACAAGGAGTGTAATTAAGTAATAAGAAAAGAACAATTTGTAGCTAGTATCAAGTTGTAGGCTGAAATATAGGACGACAGGAGACAATTTGTGGCCGGCCATACTTTACCATGTGGCCAACGGGTTAGGCCTAAACTCCTAACGTGTGAATAAACAAACACTGACTATTACGTTGCATACACAAAAATAAACAAGGCATACAGCTAGCTATTCATTCATACACAATTTCAATTACAATGTTACTTACAAGAGTCCAGTTATCACGTGCAACTTCCTAGCCTTGATAGTATTGTTGATTCCAGGACGTAAAGGTAGATCGCTGCTGTAATCTGCCGGTAAGAGCGATGGTCGCCCGTAGTGGGATGACTCAAAACCTGGAACTGGACCGGAAGTGGTGTGGAAAACGTGACACTTGGCTAAACGAACTGAGTAAAAATTAATGTGTGGTGTAGATAGTATTCAGGCTGTTTGTGAAGCTGAGAGCCTGGGCTAAACAAATTAAATGAGAAACCTAGTAAAAAGTAATACGCTCTCTACATTTGTGTAGTTTACAACAGTACTGTTAAGGAATAAAAAAATATACTTTTTTTTCTAAAATTCACACTGTGTTGTTACAAACTTAGGAATCGTAATTTCTTGTAGGAATAAGTTAAAATCCTCCTGTTCTCAATGTTTGTGTGTGTAGTGGCCCGGCCGGGGGGGGGGGGGGGGGGGGGGGGGCGAGGCACTTTCTACATTTTTCTATGCACTTGGGGATTAAAAAAATTAAGGAATTTACTCAGATTGATTTCTGATGGTAAGTGTAATGTTATGGATGTCAATCAATAGACGATGTCCTAAGGATATCGTCTGTGGATCCAGCCTGGACCACGACGTCATGGATGACATATGGATATCTCTTGGATATCCGTGTGAGACCACAACGTCATGGATATGGTACGGATATCTCTCGGATATCCCTCGTAGATCATGACGTCCTGGACGTGGTATGGATCTCTATGGGTATCCATGGGATGTCTTGTGCTGTATGGGGGGGGGGGGGGGTCATCATAACATTAATCAACTGTCTGGTCGGTAAAAGTTAATTAAGTGGTTCTCATGAGCACACGCATGGGTTTTTGCTTAGCACATGGATAGGGCGAAATGATTCCCAGAGCCTGTGGTGTATAACTCTGATGTCAGGCCCACTTTTCTGTTAGTTCACAAAGTTTCATAAAACATTAAACTAACTTTTCAACGATTTGGTTGAAATTTCACAACAAGGGAGCTTTGATGATGAAACTCACAAGTTTAAAGACGAAATATTTCGGAAATATTCGGGTCTGTGTAAGGCGTTAATATTACTAGCAATTATAAGGAGCACATGCTATAAGGTTAGTGTCCCCGAGCACTAAAATAAAACAAGAAAGCTTGCATTGTTAGCTTCGGTGTTATAGTATATTGGCCGGCAGAGTAATTACGGATTTCGGACTTCAATTATGTGCCTAATGTAAAATTCTACACAAATATAACGGTAGTGACATTAAAAAAAGTTAAACAACTAAAGCTCAAATCAAAATTCTCCAGGACCATAAATTTCCCAGACCCGGTGCAAAATCCCCTCTCCCCCCCCCCCCCCATCCCTAAGAGCTGTTCAGATGTGTGGCACAACTAAGAACTTAGATCTAAAGATAGATGGACTTTTATATAATGTGCAATACTTTCACTTTAAATATTTTTTTAAACTTTCGTTTCGAAAGCTCATACTTTGCAAAATATTTGTAACACAATTAAAAATACTTTAACGTTGTCAATGTTGCAATATACTGTTAAACTAGCTACGCAAATGGGCAGTATTTGTCTGAATTCGCTGCTGCACATTGTTGTGCTACATTCAGTCAATTATAAATTATGCAAATAATTAACTCAACAAAAAAAATGGTTTCGCAGTTTTAAAAAATCATTAGATCCTGTATCCCCAGGATCTTGGATCAGAGTTCAAACAAAGAAAACGAAATATAATTTGAACACCAATTCTTGGAACTAGCGTGCAAATCATGGTTCGTTGCATTCGAGTGAACTCTAATCCGTTTTTTATTTGTGTGCCTTAATCATTAATCGTCAATCCCCCCCCCCGATTTAAGTTCAATGGGGATACGAGCTTTAATGCTTTTTTCTAAACTGTGAAGCCGTTCTTTTGCTGAGTTAATTATTTACATAATTTATATTTGAGTGAATGTAACACAACAATGAGCAGCAGGGAAGTCGGACAAATATTTGCCTATTTACGTAACTAGCTTGACAGTATATAATATTTATAACGTTGCAAGAATATTTATAACGTTGAAGTATTTTTAATCGTGTTAGGACATTTTTAGCAAAGTATAGGCTTTCAAAACAAAAGCAAAAAAATAATGACTTGACATTCAGAAGAAATTAGAGGAATGGCTATGTTGTCAGCGTTAGCAGGGCAGTGGTGATGGATTCAAAACGTTAAAAAAATGTTCTTAGTAAATGAATTCTGTGTTGTGCTTTATGTTTCATTTACTCCTTTATACTTACAGTAATTTTTTTTTAATATTTAATTTTACGTATTATTATGAAAAATAGCTGCCAGTCCGCACAAAATCAAAGGGATTGGGTGCTCTAGTTGCTGTTCATTATAAAATTCCGCACATTTTATACATATTAATATTTGTGAATTATTTACAGTAATCAATGAGCCTTGGTAACGTCTCCGTGAATAATGGTAACAACATTTCTTCAGTCTAATAAGTCTTCCTATTTTATTCTACATCAAAAGAAAATATATTCCAACACGTTAAAAAATTTAATTTCCAAACAGACTTGTTTTTGCCTTTTGACCCATTAGTCGATTCGTTTTGTTATACGAATTTTCAATGGAACGAAGAAATACAATACAGCGAATTTATTTGTTTCCCTTAAATTATGGAATTTATAAAAGAGCAAGAGCTTTCAATTTTAGTGAAGCTGCTTAGAGGTTAACAGTTTTTCCCACGCAAGCAAGTAACAAAGCTTTCTGCATGCGAGAAGAATGCGCAACAGGATTCTTGATAAAGTGATTGTTGTAAATAACATTGTTGCTTGGACAAACTCGTTGTCGCCTACTGTACATAGGAATATTTTAGGAAAGGCATAATCTGTTGTGATCTAGACACACGCTAGTGTGTCGACGCCAAGTAACAATAGATCATCCCATTGTATAGTTTGTTCCACATTATGTTTTCAGAAAACGGACTGTATGACGACTCGTTTCTTTGCACCAAGAGTGCACAGACATGTGTCTTAACTGTAAGCAACTAAAAGCATATTTTGGCATGTTGAGGATAAATCCCAATGCGACAGAAATGTTTCAAATTGTGGAAAATGTAAGGGGAACGGTCAGAGATAAAGAAAAACTAAAATTTAAAGGATGAGTGTCCACCAATCATAGAGAAAAAGATGCGTCAATAACGTTGTTTTTATGTTACTGTCTAGCTAGCTAGCTAGCTAGCTAATAAGATTTTTCCCATGTTAAATCCCATAGACTTTTTGCTCATGGCTAGCGCAAAATTGCGAAGGCCTACGTACCTGAATTTTTGCACACGGATGCTTGGTGATCTGAGGATCGTCCTTTTGTTGGTTTGGGGGTTGTAGGGGCCAGGACAAATGCGTGGGAGGGTTTTGAAATTTGCCACCGGCGAATTTAAATTTCGTTTCTTTTCCAACTTGCAACCAAAGATTTTAAGCAAGAATGGCTTCAACAATCAAGACTGGTCATTAGATTTATTGTAAAAGCCTGGACGAACTAAAAACTGAACTGTAACGAAGGACAAAATAAAGAAACATTAACGTTGCCGTGGATTGCGTAAGAATAAAGGGATGCACGTTAGATGATGGTTACGCAACAATACGAGCATACACGAGCTAATGGGTTTTTTTTGTTAATAACCCCCCAAAAAATGCTTCGCATTTTGCTGTTTTAGTAACACCGACCTTCGGGGGTTTCTGCATGACTAATTGTGAACGAAATCTTGAAAAATTAAGGGCAAGTTGCAGGGATAAACAAAACAACTGAAGGGGATGCGCTGATTGAGTGAGCGAAGCGAACGAAATCAGCGATTGTTAGTCAGTGTGTGCAAAAATGAGATTGAAGCATCCTAAACAGACGGTGTAATCTTATGTAAGTTCACAGTCCTATGAAAGTTGTGATATCCACCCAAAACCAAAACTGGTAGAAAAACCCGCCAAGTTTCCAAAAACGGTCGGCCTTTGAAGGCAGTGATATCATTCCACCAGGGAAAGGCCGCCAAGGTTAATCCTATTAGCCAAGTTAATCGCACCGAATAATACTTTGGACGTTAAATGAAAACTTGAAGATTGCTACCGCTAGTAGCAATCTTCTAGTTTTCATTTAACTTTCGAACTATTAATATGTGCGATTAACTTGGCTAATAGGATTAACCTTGGCGGCCTTTCCCTGGTGGAATGATATCACTGCCTTCAAAGGCCGACCATTTTTGGAAACTTGGCGGGTTTTTCTACCAGTTTTGGTTTTGGGTGGATGATATTTACTAACAGCATAGCATATTTGAGGTCAATTTTTTTTCAATGGTCTTATAGGAAAACCCTACTGGTCCTGTGTACCTTGGCTATTGGACAAGTAAGAAGAGTCTACAGGACCAATAACAATTTGGTAATGGTCCAGTAAGAAGATCCTACTGGTCCAGTGAACAATTGTTACTGTACCAGTAATAATTTTCTACTGGTCCTAGTTACAGGACCAGTTATAATACCCTACTGGTCCAGTATTCCATAAACCAGTAAGTAGTACTGGTCCAGTAGGAAAATTCGTACTGGTCCAGTAAAAAATGTCCAGTAGGATTTCCAATAGGGTGGTTATACAGTATTACTCATAAGTTAGTATAAATAAATATTGAGAACAAGCATTAATAAGCATAAAATTTGCATGTCATTGCATTCTGTCTTGATTCCAAAATACCCCACCAGACAACCACAAAACTAGTCCTTTGACAAACTTTCCTTCCTATATTGTAGGAAAACGGGTTTGTAACAATGATTTATTGTTCGGAATCCACGACTAGAACTATATGCGTGTGGTATAAACAATTTAACCACATTAGTATTAAAAAACGCTTAAGCGTATAAAATACGGATGCAAGCCTTAAAAACTTAAAGCCCTAAAGGAATAGATATTATAAAAAAAACGTAAGCCATCAGCGCACACTAATACGTGTAAATGAATCTTCAGCAACCCAAAAAACAAGCTGGAGCTTCTTTTACACATATTAATGCGACGCCGATGGCTTACATGTCTTTTTATAATATGTATTCCTTTAGGGCTATAAGTTTTTTAAGGCTTACATCCGTATTTCATACGCTTTTATTTTATTTTATTTGGCTTTCCGTGTGAAGAATATTGTAGTTACATTAAAATAGCATGTGAAAGGACCTAGGCCTTGTCCATACCTACGTTTTAATCTACAGACCTTGAAAATCGGTTCAGTGGTTTGATCTCCAGGTGAGGGCAAAGAGTCATAACAACAATAACAACAACATAAAATGGCCATGCTGTGGACGCCGAACGGATCTATGGTTTTCATCCAAAATTGTAATGCAGTGAAATAGTTACGACACGACCCCAAATACCGAATTTTGTTGGTCTATGTCAGTTCTAGGCGAAACTATAGAGTTCAAAGTTTGACGTTTAACATGGAAGTTCATGCTGAGGCTGACATAAGGACCTCTGCCGCGTTCCTTGATAACGATAGATTTTGCGGCGCTTTGACAGTCAGGCCAAGCACCCAAGAAAGTACTGTTCGAAAACGTTCTTCGCTTGTTAAAATTAGGTGCAATATCATGTAGCTGGATTGTCACCAACTGAATTGTGACTGGGGCATTAATACGGTTTTCATTTGAGTTGAAGTTTAAATATGAAAACTGTCTCAATATTCTATTTTTTTTATTTATTTAGTCTATGGTGTTATTCGTCGAATTTTATGTGGAAGTTTGCTTTCAGTTTTAATATTTACAGTTGAATTGGGGAATGTTCCTAAAGAATGCAATTGTGTTAATACTTAAAATTACCCAAGCAGAAAAAAAATAAGCGTTCTTCTAATTTATGATCAACAAACTTATCAGTGGGTTAGAGTGGATCAATGGCTTCCATGATTGTTTCATATGCCAAAGGTCTCGGGTTCAATCCTGACCTCGCTGACCTTCACTGGATTTTGAAAGAAAATGTCCCCAGATATGTACTCCTTCTCCTGTCTGTTGTAGCACATAAAGGGTATCATGGTAGTTCTAGCAAAACTGTCCTCTCCATCCTGAGATAGCCTTAGAAGTAGAAAAGATTGTTAATTATACACTTTCCTTTTTTTTTATCTCATAGTAATAATTCCACAAATTATAAAGCATACCACCAAATACAAAAATTAATGCGTAACAGTGTATTCAGAGTTGTGCGACTGTGTGTTGTAAAATATTATTCGATGTTCTTTAAGCACTATAAATATTTGCTGTATACGATGCCTGAAGAGGAGCGCTGATATATTGAAAGTAGCGGGGACTTTTGACAGATTTAGTCAGCAGAGCTGCTTTTCTCGATCATTAAAATCGGCGTGGTATGACTATGTGGGCAAACACTTCCTTCACAAAACTAGAAAGGATAATTCAGGTGATAAAGCTATTACACAATGCAATCAATATTTTTCTCGGAATACTGGAGGAAGGGCATAATATTGGGCCGATCCTCCATGTCCCGTGTCCAACACGTGTGGGATGCCATCGGAGGCCTTAGAGTCCCTGGCAGGTCTACCCTTGGTGGTAAGGCATTCGTGTCCCAACACCTAATCCCCTCACCTTCCCTTGCCGGCCAACCTCTTTCATTACATATGATTGTCTTCTGTTTTAATTTAGGCTGGCTGTTAGCGATCTTAGGGTCCTTGCCAGACCTGTTGCTATCGTGACAAAATCATTATTATTATTATAAATTCCCGTTATTTTGGACAAATAGACAAGTAGTTAATTAATTATATCCTGGCCACAGTATATTAGAAAAAATGGGGAACTTTGAAAATTACCACAGATATTAGATAAAGAAGTACTCCCATAACACGCAAATGAAATAGACATTTGATTGACCGACCATTTTCACGAATAAGCTATGAATAAATAAAATTGTTGAATTAATAATTGAAATAATAAAAGTTGATTAAAATATGTATCATCGTAATAATTATCAAATTTAAATTTTAAATCATTTAAAGTTCTCCTTTTTGTATTGCATGGGGATGATTTATTTCAGAATAAGTTCTTGATTAGAAAACAAAAACGAACTCGTTTGATGTTTAAGGTTAGGTTCAACTGAACCAAAAGTTAAAACATGAAAGAAACTTATGCTTTCCTGTAAGGTTTCAGATACCACAATGTTCCCGAAGTCTTAAATCGAAGTGAAACCTTACCGTCATCCTCCAAAACAAAATACATTTTTTTGTGTAACCAAGTCAATGTTCAACTGCTGTAGTTCTAACAAATTTCTTGACTTTAGAGTGAAAATCACACGTACAAAATATAGTCCAGGAACTATTTACAAATAACCTCATTTTATTCTTGGGAGAAGCTACTTCGGACATAAAATATGCCAATCTTGTAGTAAGCCATTTTGTAACATTACCCCATTTGTTGTTGCGTTGGCTGTTGTGCTGTTGATGGCCAGAGTTTGTTAGTCTATTTTGCTTTGTTATTGTTTTTGCCTTTTGTACCATACCCCAAAACTGGATAATCAACAATGTGCGTCGTAAGAATTCACTTGTTCGCTAGTTGTTAGTAGGTAATTGACACTTCCCTTTACATTGCCTACTACTCGCCCTTTTGCACTGCTACCATGCCGAGAATGAACGTGCGCCCACTTTTCTATTTTCTCCCTAATCTCATTAATTTATTGGCTATGGAAGATAGATGTTGTAACCGTTAACATGAAACCACGACCTACCCAAAAGAAAGCATGGCGGAGGATGACTTGTCTGTGTTTTTATTTAAATTTGAGATTTTTTATTCAATTTGGCCAAGTTTCATTTGCCAAATGACCATCTCTGTTCAAAATAGGCAGAAAACTAAATGTCAATTTTTTTTCATAATAAATGTTTTACCTGTTATGATTCTCTTACAATTTTCTACTGAAGGTATAATGTAATCAATCCTCTTCTGTCCACCGATCAGATAACATGAAGGTATACACGTGCATTTTTCAAAATATACGTCTACATACTTTCCTCCCCAGCTTTTCTCCGAATGGCTTGAAAGTTGTATTTATTATAATTTTCTTTACACCTTCCTCTTGATTTTTACCATGTTTCCCTTCTATTCTAACAGTTCACTTCGCAACCACATTGACATGATAATTGCCTGTGCGTGATTGCTACGGTAGGACTTCATACATATTTGAAATGTAGTATAGCTAAAAAGTATTTTACTAAGTAATTGTAAGAAGTAGTAAGCCATTACGCCATTACCTGCGATGATTCATTGAAATATTCTGTACAAAGGATAATGTAATCAATCCTCTACAGTTAGGGGAAATACGATGCGGGATACAGACGGACACCAATGATAAACCTCCCCTTCAGTAAACCTACCCCCACTTCAGTAAATTCCTCCTCTGGTAAACCTACCACCTCATCTTTGGTAAACCGACGCCTTCTCCCGTAAATTTAACCACATATGTAGTTTTTCTTGAGTGACGTCATAGGAGTGATGTCAAGGTTTACCGAAGCAACCGGAAGTGACGTCACTGCTCAAGAGGTTTTCTTCTCTGTTAAATTTAAAACCTCCCCAGGTTCTTTTGAGGCATCACTTCAAGGTGTGGGAATAGAAGGTTTACTCGGATGTCGTCGATATGCATGAGATTGGTTGTAGAGTGGGGTGCATTTTTTTACCAGCTTGCTCTAAATGACGGGTGATTTTATTGAATTTATATTTTCCCTAGGTTTACTAGAATTTAGTGTGATTGTGATAAGAATTCCATTTCTTCACTAGCTTCATATTTTTTTTTAATCACTACTTGAATTTTTCGGTTTGGGATTACATGGGGCAACCAGAAGAGACACCAAGAGCCGGGGATAGAATGTTTACTCAAGTGTCGTCGAGATGCACGAGGGTGTTTGTAAGATAGGGGTGCATTTTTCCACTAGCTTCCTATTTCTGCTAGGCATCACTGAAATTTCGGTAAGGTTTACTCGAATTTCGCGCGATTATGTAAAGTATTGCACGTTTTTTTACTAACTTTATTTTTCCCTAAGACTTGGAATCACCACTGGAATTTACGGTCTGGGTTTACTCGAGCTTTCACTAAATATCGGGTGTTTTTTATTGACTTTATATTTCCCAAGGTTTACTCGAAGTTAGCATGATTGTGAAAAGTATTGCAAATTTTTTCACTAACTTCATATTTTTCTGTGAACAACACTTGAATTTTCGGTCTTGGTATACTCGAGCTTGCACTAAATGTTGGGCGATTTTTACTGAGTTAATATTTTCCCTATAGGTTTAGTCACATTTGGCGTGATTGTGATAATTTGCGTGCGTTTAAAGAGATTGTCCTGGTGAAAAAAACAATACAGGACCGTAACCAAATAATTATACTGGTCTACTGTTTTACAGTGTATTCTACTGTCTGGTATTGTCTTTTACTGTTTTCTTTTGTATTAGTCCTTGTTCCTTACTGTTCTTTACTGTACAGGCAAAATAGCTGAACCGTAAGTAAACAATTCAGGACATTATAAACAATAGAAAATTTCTACTGTTTGTACTGTTTAACAATCGTGTATTGTTCGACAGTAAATTTTGCTGTTTTGTACTGTAAAACCATAGATGAACAGTAGTACGGTATTTTGGACAACAGAAACCATAGACAACTTCTACTGTCTTCTATGGTTCCTACAGTCTGACAATAACTATTGTTTTTTATATTGTAAAACAATTGCTATTGTAATGGAATCAGTAAATGAACGGTAAGGAAGGTTTCTGGACAGTATAAACAATACACAACTTCTGCTGTCATCTATGGTTACTACAGTCCGACAATAAGTTTTGCTAGTTTATATTGTAAAACGATAGGTATTGTACAACCAACTATAACCACAGTAAGTAAGGTCGAATGAATTACTAGTTAATAACGGTGCAGCGGGTTATCTTTATGCCAGTAGATAAGTGGACGTATTAGTAAAGGAGATGGGCTAGTTTGCAGGTTCAAATCAGGGTCACGTCACTTGAATGAAACCTAAATACATAAAGGTGGCTTACTGCACTACATCATTCCAGAGTATCATTTTTCTGGTCACGGTTGTGACTTTAATAATGGATTCAGTGAGTTACCTTTATGCCAGTGGTCAAATGGCCATATGGGTAAAGGCGATATGGCAGTGGTCTGGATATGAACCAGTTCGCCAGTTCGAATCTGGGTCATGTCGCTTGAATGAAACGTAAGTGCATAAAGATGGCTTACTGTACTACGTTATTTCTAGTGTATGATTTTCGCTAATGGCGTATTTCCAATTTTATGACTGAAAAGAATTGTATGACAAATTAAAATGTATATCTAAATATGATTTTTCCTAATACACTATAAATGCATGCTGAATTTGGTGAAATACCGGCCAGGAGACCCTGGCAAAGTTCTTGTCTGTATGTGCTGGTGAGTGAAGTGTGAGAGACTACCATCCTCCTTCAGCAGGTATGGGATCTGTTTTGGCATATTCTGGAAATTATCTTGAACCATGCAATGATGGGAGGTTTCCCACTTCGAATGTCCCTCCCTCCCTCCCCTTAAAAACTTTCGAAAACGTTTATAAGGGTCACAATTAAGCCTGTTCGTGTATATTGCCGGTTTGCTTTAAATGATGTAAGGCTCCAAGAAATTTCTTGAAAAAAAATTTGCTGTACCTTATCGCGAAAAAACACAACTGCAGTAGTGGGTATTTGCGATATGAGGACAGAACCCCCCCCCCCGGAAGTGACGTCACTTCCGATCACGTGATGTCACTTCCGGTCACGTGACGTCACTTCCGGTCCAAGATATCGGCGCCCATGTAAACCGGAAGTGACCATTCGTCAATCTGGACGAGGGTGGGAAAGTGCTTTCTGCTACCTTTTTGAGTCCTTTTGCTACCTTTTTGAGCCATTTTCCAAGATGGCAGCGAACCGGTAGTGACGTCATTCAAGATGGCGGCGCCCATGCGAACCGGAAGTGACGTTATCCAAGATGGCGGCGCCCATGCGGACAGGAAGTCCAAGACGGCGGCGCACTGGAGGTTCAAGATGGCGACACCGCGTCACAAACTTGTCTAGACATCCCTAAACTTGTCTGGGTTTGTCTAAACTTGAGTAAACAAACAAGTTGGTGCTATGAAAGTTTAACAAATCGTATTGGAAATTTCTAAAGCAGGTTTGAAAAAAAATATCGGGTGGGAAATGACGTCACAAACTTGTCTAGACTTGCCTAAACTTGTCGGGGCTTGCCTGAACTTGCCCGGGCTTGCCTATCTGGGGTTGCCTAAACTTGTCTGGGCTTGCCTGAACTTGTCTGGGCTTGCCTAAACATGTCTGGGCTTGCCTGAACTTGTCTGGGCTTGCCTGAACTCGTCTGGGCTTGCCTAAACTTGTCTGGGCTTGCCTGTACTTGCCTGGGCTTGCCTAACTAGGCTTGCCTGAACTTGTCTGGGCTTGCCTAACTGGGCTTGCCTAAACTTGTCTGGGCTTGCCTGAACTTGTCTGGGCTTGCCTTAGCACCCCCTAGGACCGGGTATACTATTTTGGTGCATAAAATGACCTTGGTTAAAAATTTAAAGGTCATTATGGTGTAAACTAGCCAATAGTGGAGTCAGGTCTTTCCAGATTTCGAATTTGTTTTTTTTCCTAATATCATGGATTCTTGTTCAATCATTCTCTCCGGCAAAGACTCTGATTTGAGAATTAATCTAAACACTCCGATTCATTTAGACTCTGAAAAAAATTACGAATTGGCCCTGCTTAATTTAGACTCGTACAATAGCATCCACAACATCACCTCGAAAAATAACGAAATTCAGTATACGACCGATGCTGGTGCCATCTGGCAGAAAGTGTTAGTCACCCCGGGGGCTTACGAAATCGAGGATTTGAATAAATTTCTCAAGTCGGCAATAGATGCGAATGGTCATAACAAGGATGCCATTACGATTCTTCCGAATCTAAATACTTTAAGAACCAACTTGATAATTACCGATCGGAATTACGGAATATCTTTTTCGGGTGACAAGAGTGTGGCTCCAGTCTTGGGGTTTGAATTAGGCAACTACGTGAGAAGTCGAGAGAGTCAAAATACCGTTGACATTATGAGCATCAATACAATTTTCGTACACGTTGATATCATAGGCAATTCATACCTAAACAACGACACTCAGCCCACTTTATACTCCTTTTATCCCAATTCCCCGCCCGGTTTCAAAATCATAGAATCCCCGCATAATTAGATTTACCTCCCGGTGACTACAAAATTAATCAGAAATATAAGAGTTTGGCTCACGTCTCAGACCAACGAGTTGGATTTAAACGGAGAGACGCTCACGGTGCGTCTTCATTTGAGATCTAAAAATTTAAAAAAAGGATAAAAATGCTCGTGTTTGGAAAAAAAGGCAAAGGATTCTTTCTTAATTTTAACTCTAATAATAAAAAACAAACGGTTTGACGCCAAGAAATAAAGCTTTCATCAAATTTATAACATCTCCCAGAAAATGAGTGTAATAGAAGATTACTTAAAAATCAACGAACCTTTGGTGTACGATTCGTAGTCGAGTCTTACACTTACCACGAATACAATCCTATCGTTGGCACCAATCTCAACAACGTAAATTCGGAAATCCGCATACATGTAGAAAACCAAGATTTGTTTCTGCACGTTGCCAGCAGTTACCTCCTGATTAAAGGGCGGTTACTGAAGGACGATGAATTGGCTTACACGGACGCTGACGTAGCTAGAATTATCCGGGGTTTGGTACTCTGATGAAGGGACTGCTCACCTACGGCTCCGCGGAGCAACCGGCTCTGCTCGGCCAGTGCTGGGCGCTGGACAGCGCGGCTTCAGTCGCTGCCGAACTAACCGACAACTTGGGATACAAACAGCGGCACGCATCCATCATCGTTGAAACGACTCCCAAGGGAAGCTTTACATTTGCCATCCCTCTGAAACACGTTATTGGGTTTTTCGAAAATTACAATAAGCTAATCTACGGAACTAAACACGTGCTCACACTAATGAGAGCGAGCGACACTAACGCCATCTTCAAAGCAGCGGCCAATGGCAAAGTCGTTCTAAATAGCATCAGCTGGCTCGTTCCACATGTCACGACCACGGACGAGCAGAAACTTATACTCTACAATCTCATCGACCACGGAGCGACCGTGGATTTAGGATTACTGGCATTACGATAGCTGCGTGCTCCCTCAAAATACCAGCTTCACTTGGCGCGTGCTGACTAATTCAGCTGTTGAAAAACCTAGGTGGATAGTTTTAGCTTTTCAAACAAACAAAAATTCTGGGTTCTGGCTCGAAGAAAAAAAATTAAGCAAAAAAAGAAGCAAAAAAAAATTACCCCATGGCAAAGGTCTTTACTTAAGACCACCCAAGGTTTAATCGACTTTAATAAACCTTTAACAAACTTTGATTTAAATGGATTGGCGGGAGTAATGAAAATTCCAAAATTCAGAGGTACTTTTAGTAAAGACACGCTTCCCTTAAAACTTTGGCTTACTGGTGAAAATGGAATAGTAAACTTGGAAGATTTCCAAGATGGAGACAGAAGTCATTGGGTAGCTTATTCTACCGTTTCGGGAGAACCTTGTTATTCCGATACTAACTACTTGGGGAAACTACTTAGGACCGGGAATAAAATACAATTACAAACGTGTACAAAACTTTGACCAGATTTGGTGCGGTCACTTTTGCGTATTTTTCCTAAGTGCCTTCTCTAAGGCTCGTAATTACGAAGCTATTTTAGATAGGATGAGGCGAGTCATCTATTGAAAAGTTACGTGCAAATCTAACTGGAAATAAACGTCTTCTGGGTGAAATTCTTTGAATGCCTCTACCGCGATGGGCAAATTTTTTTTCTATTACGTAAGGATTTTCGAAAACGGTAGCTGTCGAATGTTCGTCCTTTAGTTTAGTAATGTACAGGGCGCTCGTAACTATTTTACATTTAGCAACGAGTGAAAGACTCGGGTCGCTGCAGTAGAAAATTGCTTTATGAATTAAACCTGGACTCGTACGCTCGAGAGAGGACCGGAATTAACGAACCAATCGCTCTTTTTTTCCAAAGGGCTTTTTATGCAGAAACTGATCAGCATGAAGTGCACAAATTTCTTCGTAGCCGCGTCACTCGGTAAAGTAGGTTCGCTTAGATTTCTAATCGGTTTGTTCGTGGTATTAAAGTATTCTTTTTGCTCATCTTGTAACAAGCAATTGCTGTCGACAAATACCTTAGTGACTGCATCGTTCGGTAAAGTGGGTTTGCTTAAATTTCTAATCGGCTTGTGCGTCGCGTTAAAGTATACTTTTTGGTCGTCTTGTAATAAACAATTCCTATCGACGTACACTTTTGAAGCCGCGTCAGCAGCGTGCCGGGGGAAGCTATGTCCTTAATTTGCTTCTTCCTCGCGTAGAAATTCCCGTCAGCATCATCTACGTACAACGTATTTTTTTCTATACTAGAAATGGCGGAAGCCAACTCGTCGGTGAGAAGAGTAATGGCAGGAGGCAATTCGGTTTTAAGTTTCTGAACGTCCGTTGCCAGAGTACCGATCTGAGAATAATTTACCGCATTGTCAGGTTCGATAGCAGCTCCTACTTTAGTTACACGCTTGCTTTGCATGTCGTAGTTGTTTTCGGGGGTTAAAACGTATCCTAGTCCCGGCTGTCCTCTCGGACCGACTCCCATCACTTCACCCGATTCCCCTCTCGTCCTTTCAATCCTTGTCCAAACTTATTGACCGACATCTTTTTTTTTTAAATAAAAGAATTTTTTGCCAAAATACACCGAGCCGTCGATGAGGCTTTTATTTTCAATATTATAATAAAAGGAAGAAAAATCAAAATAAAATAACAACCTCAAAACGTCTCATGCAATCTCATGCAAAAAATTTGCTGAAAGTTAAGAACGAGAATGGTACAAAGATTAACAACGGTGTAAAGTTTTCCTTGTCTCCTTCCATACAGTTTAAAGATTTGAAGGGTTTGGGAAATTCCATTTCGAACGAAAAATCAAAATATAAAGGCTGGATTTCACCAAGCGACTCAGAAACTCAAAAACTTTTGAAAAATCGTAAACGGTACATCTGTAAAAAACTAGAGATCGAGTTTGACGAACAAAAACCCGTATCCATGACTACGTTCAATTATCCCAATTCGATGCATACGGCTTACTGCTGTTACCCTTTTTGTGAAAAGGTGAATGGAGGTAACGGAGACAAACCACTCTGCCTTAAAACTTGGGTGTACGAGAATATTCACAAAACTAAAGGGAAACTTAACAAAAATGTTATCGACAAACCCTGGTTTAACTTGCCATCTTACAACGCTTTAAACTTGACCAAAGTCACTGGCAGAATCACCGCGGTGTACCTCACCGACGATTCTCCCAGCAACGTGAAATTGTGGTGTAACGTAGACTTTGGAGTAGCTCATTCCGACATTTCTAATGACAAATTTTCAGACGAAGACTTTATGGGTTTAGTATCTCCGTAAACATTAAAAAAATGAGCAAATAGGAAAAGCCATGGAAATTAAAAACTACGACTTTTTCACACCTAAGAAAGAACCTAAAAGTCATCCATTTCTACCTTCGAATATCAGATGTCTAATTATAGGCCCCGCAAATTGCGGCAAAACTAACTTACTGTTTAATTTCATATGTAACGAAAGATGGCTCGACTACGATCGGTTATATATTTACAGTAAAACTTTATGTTAATCAAAGTACAAAGCTTTGCAATCTATATTTGCCGAAATTGAAGAAAAAATTGGATGGGATGTCGCCTTTTTTCACAGTTCTCAAATAGATTTAGTTCCACCCGAAGAACTGGACCCAAAATTTCGAAACCTGATTCTTTTTGACGATTACCTTTTGGACAAACAAAAAAACAGCGAACGTTACTTCGCTCAAGGACGTCATTCGAACGCCGATGTTTTTTATTGCAGCCAGTCCTACACGAGAATTCCAAAACAAGTGGTCAGAGACAACACAAATTTATTAATCCTTTTCCCTGTGGACGAGTTAAATTTGAAACACGTTTATGAAAACCACGTTGGCCCCGACATGGAATTTTCAGACTTTAAAACGTTGTGTCAAAATTGTTGGAAAAAGCCTTATGGGTTTTATCAATAAACAAAACGTTAAACGAAGGGAGATATAAACGTTAGTTTTTGCCTATTAAACAAAAGAATGGAAACAAAACGAGAAATCGCAAAACTCAAAAGACGTTTAACTAAAGAGTTTTTAAATCAACGTTCGGGGGAGAGAGAACAAGAAGAATCGCTACAAGAATTTTTTAAACCGGTAGTAAGCACCCTTAAACCGAGACCGGTCCTCGGTGCAGCCACGCAAACTACACCGATTTAAAACACTTTAGCCACACAAACTAAACCAATTAAAAACACTCTAGCCACGCAAACTACACCGATTAAAATTTACAAAGAAGAAGGTAGTGATGAAGAAGAAAGTTACGAAGATGATTATGAATTACTGGCTCTCTCACCCTCCCCTGCACCTAGTCAGAAAACATCTCTTGATTGCAGCCTCGCCCAATATTCAAGTCCGGCTGTAACTCCTATAATGCGAATTCCACCGCACTTCAAAACTGAATACGCGACAACGAGCACCGGTCCAAAACTCACCCCTACATATTCCGCAGTGCATGCTAGACGCATTTCTACTCCAACCGAGCTTCCAAATATCACGACGCTAAGGTCCCTCGATAGTTTGTTACCTGGTCAAAATATTGGAGACACCGCTAAATATTTCTTGATAAAATTTTTCGAAAATTCCCAAGACACTGACCCAGTATTTGGATTACAGTATGATAAGAAAAAAGGTGAGCTGACCTTCGGTAATAAAGTCGTTAAAATCTTTGAGAATGATATAGTGGTGGAGGGGGAGCAATACGTGGGAAGACGCGGGCTTTGGAATATGCTAGTTTTCAAAAATTTGAAAGAAACTACCCTCGCGCTAGAAGTTAAAGCAGCTTACGCGGCCATGTTAAAAAATACTAACGCTATTTTTCAGAATAATGACCCAAAAACTAACAAACCCAAATCTAATCGTAGCACCAAATACAGGACTGTTATCACTCCAATTTGGGAAGACATGAAGAAAACAGGGACGGGTATGGTTAAAGCGGGTAGTAGAGTTGATTATAAATATTACGATAACCCTAATGATTTAGTTAAAAGATTGAGACTTTTGTACAAATCTAGTTTAGCCGGTCATGATGGGCATAGAAACGAGATGGTCGAAATTTTATCAGAAATGCAGCAAAGACAAATCATAACTGCTCGGGAAAAATGGGTGGCTTATAAAAATTTAGGTTTAGGTTAAAAAAAATCGTATATAAACAAAAGAACCATGGAATCAAAAAATATCAAGATGAGGTAATGTGTCAAATGTAAACGTCAAACTTCTAACGGCCCCGAGCCGTTCGTTATCATCACCGCAAAAAAATAACAGGCAGACGCAGGTTGTATTTTGCGAGGTGTGCGGGACGAAAAGAGCTTCCTTTATCAAGTCTGGGAAAGAAATCGTAAACAAACTCATAGATAAGTTACCTCTCGAAATGCATTTGCCGGGCTACCAATACTGCGGTCCAGGAACTAAACTTGAAAAAAGATTGGCTCGAGGAGACCCGGGAATTAATAAACTAGACGAAGCGTGCAAAGAACACGACATTGCCTACTCGGAGAGCTCGGACTTGAAAGATCGGCACGCAGCCGATGAAGTTCTTATTGCTATAGCTCAAAGAGTGAAAGACGATCCTTCTTTGGCATGGAGAGAAAAGCTAGCCGCTTCGATCGTTAAAAAAATAATGAAAACAAAAATTCGGTTCGGAATGAGAAATAAAAAAATGGGTCACCTCGTAAAAGAACTTCACAAACCAACCCGAAAAAATTTTCCGAGACGGAAAGTGATTGTACTGAGCCTGAACGATCTATGGCAGGCTGACTTTGTCGAAATGATACCTTACGCTAACCTAAAAAAAGGGTTTAACTACTTACTAACCTGCATTAATGTCATATCCAAGTTCGCTTGGGCCATTCCCCTTAAATCTAAATCCGGCATCGACGTTACCGAAGCTTTCAAAAAGATACTCGCTGGAGCGACACCCCCTAAAAATTTACAAGTTGATTTAGGTAGTGAGTTCTATAATAAAGACTTCAAAGCCCTACTCAAGCGTCATAACATCAACATGTACTCTACGTATTCCGAGAAGAAAGCGAGCGTGGTAGACGTTTCAACAGAACCCTAAAAACTAGAATGTGGAAAAGATTCACCAGGCAGGGGACTTATGAGTGGACGCATATTATCGACGAGTTAGTTTCCAATTACAATAACACGGTTCATTCCGCTATAAAACTTAAACCGAGGGAAGTAACCAAACGTCACGAACCTTTGCTGAGAAGAACTAGTACTAAACGGTTATTGAACAAACCCAAATTTGCCATAAGAAATAAAGTCAGGATTTCTAAAGTTAAGAAAATTTTCGATAAAGGATATTTGCAAAATTTTACTAACGAAGTTTTCACGATTCGTAAAGTGCAAAACACCAAGCCGGTTACTTATCTTTTGAAAGACGAGTCGGGTGAATTGGTGCTCGGAGGTTTTTACGAACCGGAACTCCAAAAAACTCTAGTTCCCGATTTATTCTTAGTAGAACAAGTATTACGTAAAAAGAAAGAGAAAGATGGGAAAATGCTTTACTTCGTTAAATTGAAGGACTATGACTCCAAATACAACAGCTGGACAGACAACATTAGCAATCTTAAATAAATACGTACTTACCTTTTTCCAGTGTATTCTTACAGTGTATTTTTCCGGTGTATTTTTTTCAAACATTATAACTTTAAAAAATTTTTGTTCCTCTTCCTTAATTTTTTCTTCCTCATTATTAAAAAAGAATAAAAATTTTGTTCCTCTTCCTCATTTTTTTTATTCCTCATTATTAAAAAAGGATAACATTTTGTCTACTTTCATAAAAGAATGGAACAGAAAACATTCACCTGTGTGTACTGCGTGACCATTTTTCCATCGTAGGCAGAGCTTTGGGAACACCTACGGTTCCATCACCCATTTAATGAGGAAGAATGTGCTTGCTTCCATGACAAGCTACCCGACTTCCTCAAGAGTCAATCACTCCCATCACGAGACGAAGGATTGGGCCACCGACAGTACGAGATGCCTCTAGTGGGGGATTGCATCTTTGGCGATCCGATTCAATTCCTCCTATCTATACGCGTGGCACTACAAGCGATGCTGGAAGTTTGTTTGCACCAGCTGGTAAACTGCAAAGCACAGATCAGCTTGGGTATAGAATTTACTAGGGAGGCTGCGTTCATTCAAGCTGGATTCTGGTCGAGATACTCTGAAATACATAATCTCAACGACATCCCCGTTCTCCTGAAAGAAGCTTTCGTAAAAATCCAAGAATCCATTGATGCTTTCGCCGAGCGGGGCAGCAGCTGGGTTATCTCTCGCATCCATAACGTACTAATCAAGAGTGTCGAGGTATAAGCCACTGGGAGCATCGTCGTAGATCCCTCTTCCAAAAGCGCTCGCTGGCAAGCAGAAAGCGGTAGTGAACGTTCAAAATTTAAACGATCATAAGTGCTTTCTGTATTCCGTACTGGCCGCGGCATTGCAGTTGAACAATGTCGACCCAGAAGATTACCGCGAGTTTGCGGATATGCTAGATATTTCCACGCTAACGTACCCTACTAACATTACCAAAATCGACAAGTTTGAAAATGCGAATGATCTATCGATCAATATCATCGGTTATAGCCGCAAAGAGGAGTTAGACCCACTTTGCGTCTCTAAAAACTTGGATGGAGTACTGATCGACCTTCTCTATCTGTACGACGACGACGATCGGAAACTTTAAACAGCCATTACTGTGCTATTACCGATGTAGCTGCTTTTCTACGCTATCGAGGTTCAGGCTCCCATGCCAAGTTCTATTGTAGGAACTGTTTCGCCAGTTTCGGAGGAGAATGGATGCTCCTGGACCATAGGAAAGAATGCGTCAAAATTAACCAAGTTCAAGCGCTTAGATTCAAGAAGCTAGGAGAAAACTTACTTGCATTCAAGCACTTTAGCCGTCAAAACCCTTTCTCTCACATCATCTACGCCAATTTTGAATCCTTCGCCCCGTCCAAACCGCTCAACCCGATGCTTCGACGAGTTCAACCACCGGAATCCATCAACACCTTCCTTGCAGTTTCGGCTACGTGCTAGTGGGGCATGACAGGAAGATTATATGTCACAAGTACTACTTGGGAGATGACGCGGTCGACCTATTTTATAAATGTATGGAAAAAGAAGCTCGATATTACGCAAAAGTGCTGAAAAATGCAAAATCCCTCCACCTCACCCCATCCGAAGAAACCGATTTCAAGAATGCCAGCGTGTGTCATTATTGCGGGAAAGCCTTCAAAAAATGTTATCAGAAAGCAAATGTCGACGGGGTATATAAAATACGGCTCGTTGACAATAAAGTGAGGGATCATTGCCACATCAGCGGGAAATACAGAGGAGCTGCTCATCCAAACTGCAACCTAACCGCGCGAGAGCGAAAAACCATTCCCGTCGTGTTCCACGGCTTGGAAGGGTACGATATGCACCTTCTTGTACCCGCAGTGCATAAGTTTCCGGGAAAAGTAGATGTTATAGCTCGCAATACCGAGAAGTTCCAGACCATAACCATTAAGGGTGACGTCAGCAAGATAAACCTTTGCTTTATAGATAGTGTCAACTTCTTAAACGCGTCTCTGGATACTCTAGTAAAGAACTGCAGGAACGACGAGCAGCTTCCCCATCCTCGAGGCAGCGTTAGACTCTGGATTGAAATCCATGTGGTTTACGGAGGAAACCACCCTTGAAAAGGCACTGAACCTGTTAACGCAGAAGGGTGTTTACCTGTACGAGTATATAAGCCACATGTCCGTTTTCGACGAGGAAGACCTGCCGTCGAGACACTCATTCTATTCCCACTTGAAAGACGAGATGTTGGCTGGAGACGAGTACTTGCGGGCGCTTAATCTCTGGCTGAGGAGGAAATCGAAGGTATTCCGTACATATCACAAGATATATCAAATGACCGACGTTTTCCTGCTCGCCGACGTATTCGAAGATTTCCAGAAATTGTGCATCGAAAACAACAAGCTGGACCCCTGCTATTACATCTCCACTCCAGGGTTCAGCTAGGCAGCTCTCCTTAGGATGCAGGAGCCCGAGTTGGAGCTATTCGCGCACGTCGGGAAGCACAATCTCATATCTTCCGGTACCAAAGGCGGAGTTTCTTTCGTTGCAAAGAGGCATTCGAAAGCCAATAACAAATACCTGCCTGTTTACATCCCTAGCAAACCCTCCCTATACATAATGGACTGGGATATGAACAACCTGTATGGTTTTGCCATGTGCGCTCATCTCCCCTACGACAAGTTCCGCTACCTAACCAGGTAGGACATTAGAAGTTTGGACAGAGACACCGTACCGGACGATGCCGACGTGGGCTACATTCTGGAAGTAGACCTCGAGTACCCCAAAGAGTTGCACAATGCGCACAACGACTATCCACTTGCTCCAGATAAGATCGACATTGGAAAAGAGCTGATTTCCCCTTATTCTCTGAATCTGGGGGGAGATTTAAACCACAAGATCAAGTCCTCTTCCATCACCAAACTCGTCCCGAACCTTCTGCACAAGAAGAGGTACACGCTTCACTACAGGAACTTTGTTGAGACTAATTTAAGTGAACCGATCTACTACCATTTTAACGTATAAATGCAAACACGTTTCTAAACACAACTCACATTTAATGCAAGGCAAACGGCTTACAAAATTCACAAAAACATTACAAAATAAATGGACCAAAATGGTGATGTTGTTCCTGGCCTAGCGCCAGTCGAAGTGAGGATTTTTGCAGCCCTCACGGCTGTTACAAATCTCGGTAACCAAGGGAACTACTCTTCAGCATCTTCCGTTACCGAGTTGCACACCATTCACCATATCCGGGCTAACCGGTTGTCACCAGTCCCAAGCTTGCACACAAAAACATCAGGAACTGGGAATTCCAACACATGGTCATTAGTCCTGTTGTCACACAAACTGTCACACAAATACCTTAATGGCGACGGCCAATTCGGTACGTCTTAACAAATCCCCCTCAGAAAACAGGGCTATTATCTGCAACGAGAAACACACATTAAATGAGACAAAAAGTTGTGTCTGACTCCCGACTGTGGTTTTGTCAGTATGTCAGAAGGATTTACTTCGTCGGCACATATTCAATGTTGACACTTTTGTCCTCAATTTTTTCGCGCACATGGTGATAGATAATATCTATATGTTTGGTGCGACCCTTCTCTATGTAGCTAACGGCGTGAGACCGCGCACTTTGTGAGTCGGTGCACAAGGTAACTGGCTTCTTGTCTTCAAGACCAATTATGCCAGTTTCCAACAAAAGTTCACGCGTCCAAAGGCACTCTTGGACACCTTGCGAAATGGCTTTATATTCGCTTTCCATGGTGGAAAGCGAAACGGTTCTTTGCAGGTTGGACCTCCACAAGAAGGGAACATTTCCATATGTTGCTAGAACTCCTGTGGTAGACCTCCTTGTGGCAGGGTCGCTTGCATGGCTCGCATCTGTGAAAATTTTCAGGCCTGTATGGCCGGGACGCATCACGAGGCTCTGGTGTTTCGTACCTCGGAGGTAACAAAGAATCCTCTTGCCAGCCAACCAGTCTTCTCGCGTGGGAGCAGACGCACGCTGAGCGAGGTTATTCACAGCATACGCTATGTCAGGTTGTGTGCCGTTCGCTATATATGAAAGCGAACCCACTAATTCCCTTAGTGGTATTTTGTTTGGGCATTCAGTGCCCTCGTTTGTTTGTTGACCTGCAGTAACGATTGGGGTCGTGACAGGAACACAATCTTGCATGCCAAACTTAGCCAGAACCTTGTTTATGTACGTGGTTTGGTTAAGCAGCATTGCCCCATCAGACGTTTTTGAAAACTTGATCCCAAGCATAAAGTTTATAGGGCCTAAAGGCCTTATGTCACAACTTGAAGTCAAAATCTTCTTAGCTAGCTGCAGCATCTTGTGACTTGATGTGATTGCAGCTACGTCATCGACATAAACGATGAAAATTATAAGTTCTTTTCCTTGACGTACGTAGAAAACGCAGGCGTCTGAACGACAACGTTTCATGCCGTGCTTAATCATTTGTTCGGCGAAACGAATACTCCATCGTCGTCCGGATTGTTTGAGCCCGTAGAGACTGCGTATTATTTTGCAAACTTTGTCTTCATGTCCAGGCTCTTTAAAACCTTCTGGCTGGGCCATATAAATTTCTTCTCCGTCTCCCAAGTAGCCGTTCAAGTATGCAGATTTAACGTCGGATTGGTCCACGAAATAATTATTCTGGACTGCTACAGCTAAGAGCAGGCGTACGGTAGGTAGTCCCGCGGTTGGTGAGTAAGTTTCATAATATTCAGTACCATATTTTTGGTCAAATCCTTGGGCCACTAGCCTTGCTTTATAGCCTTCCACTTCGCCTGTCTCCGTCTTTTTAATTTTCAGTACCCACTTGCTTCCTATAGTGCGGGCACCTGGAGGGAGGTCGACGAGTTCCCAAGTCCCGTTTGCTATAAGCGAACCATATTCATCATTCATAGCAATACGCCATTGATTGGCATCTGGGGTGGACATGGCTTCTTTAACATTTTTCGGCTCGTTCGGGATAGCACACAATGAGAGAATATAGTCATCTTCTTCAGTGGGCTCTTGCTGAGGAATGTCGGCAACAGCTGCATTACTGTGAATCTCCCCCTCTGACGAAGTTCCGTAGCTTAATTCAGGTATGGTTACGCCTTCACGTCTAGCTCTGGCTCTTGTAATTCTTGCTTCTGGTACTTGAGCAGGTGTAGGTACTGGCCGTTCCATCGGAGTGTGCTGCCTTGGGGTCTGCTGTACAGTCAGTGGAGTCCTAGGCCTATGTCCAGTCACTGGAGTTTGGGGCCGATGGACTTGAATGGAGGTCGCTGCTGAACTTCCTGGAGCTTCATTGCCTGGGCTTGCATTGAGTGGTGCGACCTGACCAGCCTCATCCTCTACAGACGTTGGATTGTAGGAAAGATCAACAATGATTGAGTCTAAATCAATACCGCATTTTTCTACATTGTTTTTGAACAGTCTTGATGCACTTAGCACTTGCTCTTGAAAATCAACGTTTCTGCTTACTATTACCTTGCTGTTATCAATGTCATAGAGTCTGTATGCACGTGATTGTTGGTCATAGCCAAGCATTATACAGGGTACACCTCTTGCATCGAGTTTTGATCTTTTTAGTGGCGGTTTTAAGGCAAAACACAAACAACCGATTGCTTTAAAATATTTTACGGTTGGCTTAACTTTCGTATTTTCCCATATTTGCCTGGGAGTTTTATTAAGATTTTTGACATTTGTGCAATGATTACGAATGAATACTGCTGTGTTCACCATTTCTCCCCAAAACTTTGTGGGAAGTTTTGCTTGCACTAACGTTGCCCTAACAAGGTTCATGATTGTCAAGTTGAGCCATTCCGAAATTCCATTGCTGGACGCTGAGTAGGGTGGTGAAAACTGATGCTTAATGCCATTTTGAAGCATGAATTCGGCCATCTTGGAGTTCTGATACTCTGTCCCATGATCGGACATGAAGGTCTTAATTTTACACCCTGTGGCAGCTTCAGCTTTTAATTTATATTCAACGAATTTATCAAAAACTTGATCTTTTGATTTCATGAACGCTACTTGCACAAAACGACTTCTACAATCAATGAATGTAACGAAGTAACGGGAACCTGCCATTGTTGGCGTCGGAAAGGGACCGACTACGTCAGAGTACACTAAACTAAGCCTTTCAACAATAGGATTGGATGCAACAGTCTTAAATGGCTTTGTTTTGCTGTTTCCTTGGAGACAAGCAGAACATGCGTTATTTTTTGGTTTAATGGCGGATTGCCTAGAAAAACCTCTAAGTGCTCTTGACTTTGCAATCTTTTTCAAGGTGAGTGGGGAGACGTGCATAAATCTTTTATGCCATAATTCGGTTTGCTTATTCATTTGAGAATTATTTTGGCATTTTTCCGGCAGTTTTTCTTGCTTATTCTGGATTTTTGAAAAAACTCGCACCTGACCTTGATTTAAGTCTTGGTCTTGGTTAGTTGTGGTACGGAAATCTTTATGCATTTTACTTTCTTGCTTAACTGGCGTAACACTAGTTTGGTTTATTTTAATGGAACTGTCATTTTCCAGAGATAAAACGTTGTTTGGAGCATTTATCACTACTTCTGGATTGCTTACAATTTTTGGATTGCTAATGACAAATAAACCTGCAATATACTGAGCAGTTGCTACAAGTTTGCCAGATTGCTTATGGATTATTTCACACACATCATTGTCAAAGGTAATTCTTAACCCTGATCTCATTGCCTGTCCCACAGAAAAGAGATTCACGTCAAATTCAGGTAAAAACAGTGTTTTCTGCATTGATAAATTTATACCATTTGAACTTATTTTTACGATACCTTCTATTTTTGTTGACACTGTAGTTGCTTTGGTTGCACATTTTACGTTTTCAACTGGTATTTCGTATTTAGTATGAAACCAATTTTCATTTCTTACGCAATGACGGACTGTTCCCGAGTCTATAATAAGTGCATTCTTAAGATTGAAACCTGTCTTAGCTGCGTATGCTTTTATTCCAACAAACTTCGTGTATGTGAAGCACGCAATATTTGCCTTACTTTCTGGCGTTTGACGGCTAACATTCCGTCGCGATCCACGCCATCTGGAACGTCAACGGGCACGTCCTCTTCCACGAAATTGCTCTTGGGGGGGCGCAGGGGTGCCGCAGGCTGGAGTTTTGTGCCCGGCGCCGCCGCATCTATAGCATGATACGCCGCCCTGTACTTGTGGCGTCTTTGGTGTCGTGAAGTACGTCGACTCTGAAACAGGTTTAGCATGGGTATACGCAATTTCTTTCGACTCATGCATGATCAATAAATGTTCAATATCCTCAGACTTTAGGCTATCAGTCTTCTTAAGGGGTGCCAAGTAACTCGTGACTAAATTATCATAACTTGCAGGCAAGCCTAGAATTATGTAGCATGCTTTTTCTTCGTCATCGATTATTTTTCCAGTATCGGCTATACTTTGAAATAATGCACCAATTTGTCCTAAAAATTCAGCTACAGACATGTCGTCAGTTTTACGAAAATCGTGCAGCTTTCTTCTTACCGCTAGATAACGTAACACATTTGAGGGCTCGTACCTATTCTTCAAGTGTTGCCAAATCATATAAGCTTCTGTCAAGTTTCTAGGAATTTGAATTTTTAGCAGATCGACACTTAAAGTTATCAACCCCGTTGCTTTTTCATTTGCTAATTCCCATTTGGCTAACTCTTTATCATCGGTTGGTTTTGCTTTTCCTGTCATGACTAAACCCCAAATGCCTTGCTGCTTTAGGAGCGCTTCTACACGACATGACCAGGATGCAAAATATTTGCCGTCTAATAACTGGATATTTGAAAGACTATTCAGCTTTTGACTTAAATCTGCCATTTTTACATAATATCACTGTACACTTCTTAGGCTTTACGAGTTTTCTTTCTTTCTAGGTACACTGTCCTATGTCAACTATTTCTACTGCAATCCCTTTAAATTATTTCTGGCGGAATTACTACGATTTTTCAATGTATAAACACTGACTTTCAAATACCATTAACTGTTTGGTATGACTCCGACTGCACTTAACGTATACTTGCCGTTATTTTGAAGAAACCAGGAAACATCTTGAAATTGCCGTCTTGTATCCTCGTTGGTTTACCTTGACGTTCTTGCATGGCTTCATCTTCCGTCAGTAGTTGTGAAGTAAGTCGCTGCTGTCTTGAAACTGCATACGAGCATGACTGCATACGAGAGGGTTAAAATTTCGAAGGAACGTTAGGTTTAAGTTGGCCATATTTACGTTATGAAAAAAAAAAACGCTCTGAATACCACTTGTTGAGACTAATTTAAGTGAACCGATCTACTAACATTTTAACGTATAAACGCAAACACGTTTCTAAACACAACTCACATTTAATGCAAGGCAAACAGCTTACAAAATTCACAAAAACATTACAAAATAAATGGACCAAAATGGTGATGTTGTTCCTGGCCTAGCGCCAGTCGAAGTGAGGATTTTGGCAGCCCTCACGGCTGTTACAAATCTTGGTAACCAAGGGAACTACTCTTCAGCATCTTCCGTTACCGAGTTGCACACCATTCACCATATCCGGGCTAACCGGTTGTCACCAGTCCCAAGCTTGCACACAAAAACATCAGGAACTGGGAATTCCAACACATGGTCATTAGCCCTGTTGTCACACAAACTGTCACACAAATACCTTAATGGCGACGGCCAATTTGGTACGTCTTAACAAACTTGAAATTCTACCGCCGGCATGGACTAGTACTTCGACATATCCGAAGAGTCTTAGCCTTTAACCAAAGACCGTGGATGAAATCGTACATCGAATTCAACACCACAAAAAGGCAAGAAGTGACCGCTCCTTTCGCCAAAGACTACTTCAAATTGCTGAATAATTCGGTGTTTGGAAAAACTATGGAGAATAAGCAAAGTCGCCTCGACGTGAAGCTGTGTACCGACGAGAAAACGGCGCTGAAATACACTTCCCAGCCACACGCCGAATCCTTCAAGATCCTAAACGAAAACCCGGTGCAACTCAACCGCCGCGTTCGTAGCGCACTGTGCGATCTTCCGACCTACTCCGGATTTACCAAACTGGAACTCTCCAAACTCTTCATGTTCGAATTCCACTACGACTACATTCGGCCAAAGTACGAAGACCGCGCCAAACTCCTTTTCACTGACACTGACAGCCTCTGCTACGAAATAGAAACGGAGGATATTTACCGACACATGCTCGTGGACAAAGACCATTTTGACACGAGCAACTACCCGTCGAATCATCCCCTCTTCTCCTGCACAAACAAACAAGTGTTGGGGAAAATGAAAGACGAAATGGGCGGCATCCCCATCTTGGAGTTCATCGGACTCAGGTCAAAAATGTACTCTATTAAACCTCTGAAAAAAGAGGATGTCAAGAAGGCCAAGGGTATCCAAAGCTCGTTCGTCAAGAAACATTTGAGCTTCGGCGACTACGAAGCGGCCCTAAACTCTGCTGCACCTCCTCAGAAGGGAAGCTAGGCCAAGATTTCCAGAGTCGGGCACGAACTGAGTACCGCTAGAATATCCAAATCCCTCCTCTCGCCTTACGACGACAAGAGGTACATCCTGGACAACGGCGAAGATACGCTAGCCATCGGTCACTATGATACCGGTGCTTGGGACGAATACGTGGACGATTTCGACTCGGACGTGGACGTGATGAGCGACGAGGAGGGAGAGGGGTGGGGAATTGAGGCTTAATGGCACGTCGACAACTTGGTCATTAGCGCCAAACTCAGTCACAGTGCAGTGGTCCGGGTTGCCACTGCACCACAGGGAGAGGAAAAATTGTCCCTCCAGTTGGAAGAGAGCGAAGCGCAAATACTGACCGAAGCGAAAATAGCCGAAGAGAACGAGAAGGCCGTCCGCAGGTTCGCCGTACTGGAGAACCGCCGGAGAAAGTTGGAGGATTTCGAGGTGTGGAAGAAGGAGATTAGAAAGAAAGATGCCGTCAGAAAGCAAAAAGCTCGCGCACTTGAAACGGAAGTGCAGAGGGAAGCTAGGTTAAAGAAACATGTCACTAGTAAAAGAAAAGCTCAAGCTCAAGAAACGAAGGAGGAAAGAGTGGCTAAACTAGAGAAAAGAGCCACTACTAAGAGTAAAATTCAAGCTGAAGAAACGAAGGAACAAAGAGCAGCTAGACTAGAGGAAAAAGCCGCTAGTAGAAGAAAAATTCTAGAAAACGAAACGGAGGATGAAAGAAAAATTAGATTGCAGAAAAAAGCTGCTAGTAAAAGAAAAGTTCAAGCTCTAGAAACGAAGGAACAAAGAACAGCTAGACTACAGAAAAAAGCTACCAGTAAAAGAAAAGTTCAAGGTCTAGAAACGGAGGATGAAAAAAAAATTAGATTGGAGAAAAAATGAGCTCATGAGACCAGATTATGATGATCTCCTAGCCACGTGGATTTAGGCCTAATGGGGAAACCACGTTAAAAAAAAAAACAAAAAAAAAACGCGCCATATGCTTCACCTCCTGGGTGGTGTGGAACGATGCAATATTATCATATCTTCGTTTTATCGCACTTTTGAAATGCACAGGTAAACATTTTTTATTAAGGGGCTTTAGAAATTTCCATAGAAACTTTCATAGCACCAACTTGTCTGTTTACTCAAGTTTAGGCAAGCCCAGACAAGTTTAGGCAAGTCTAGACAAGTTTGTGACGTCATTTTCCTACCCAATTTTTTTAATTTTATTTTTTTCAAACCCGTTAGGATTTTAATCCACACACATTTTCATTAAACATTTTTACTGGTTGGTAAATAAAAAAAAACAAAAATTGGTTAGTTTTTCTTTCTTTGGCTTACCAACGATTTGTTAAACTTTCATAGCACCAACTTGTCTGTTTACTCAAGTTTAGGCAAGCCTAGACAAGTTCAGGCAAGCCCAGACAAGTTCAGGCAAGCCCAGACAAGTTTACGCAAGCCCAGTTAGGCAAGCCCAGACAAGTTCAGGCAAGCCCAGACAAGTCCAGGCAAGCCCAGACAAGTTCAGGCAAGCCCAGACAAGTTTAGGCAAGCCCAGTTAGGCAAGCCCAGACAAGTTCAGGCAAGCCCAGACAAGTTTAGGCAAGCCCAGTTAGGCAAGCCCGGGCAAGTTCAGGCAAGCCCAGACAAGTTCAGGCAAGCCCAGACAAGTTTAGGCAAGTCTAGACAAGTTTGTGACGTCATTTCCCACCCGATTTTTTTTTCAAAGTTGCTTTAGAAATTTCCAATACGATTTGTTAAACTTTCATAGCACCAACTTGTTTGTTTACTCAAGTTTAGACAAACCCAGACAAGTTTAGGGAAGTCTAGACAAGTTTGTGACGCGGTGTCGCCATCTTGGACTTCCGGTGCGCCGCCATCTTGGACTTCCTGTCTGCATGAGCGCCGCCATCTTGGATGATGTCACTTCCGGTTCGCATGGGCGCTGCCATCTTGAATGACGTCGCTTCCGGTTCGCTGCCATCTCGGAAAATGGCTCAAAAAGGTAGCAAAAGGACTCAAAAAGGTAGCAAAAAGTACTTTCCCCACCCTCGTCCAGATTGACGAATGGTCACTTCCGGTTTACATGGGCGCCGCCATCTTGGACCGGAAGTGACGTCACGTGATCGGAAGTGACGTCACTTCCGGGGGGGGGGGGGGTTCTGTCCTCATATCGCAAATACCCACTACTAACTGCATATCACAAATACCCACTACTAACTGCATAATGAAAGAGCCCATGTATTTCACGTGATGGCATATTTGTGCCAGTTCACATTCACGCCAGTCCATATTTCCAAGGTTCATTTTTAGTAAAATCGCGGTTTGACTATTGGGACAAATCACTTCACACGTGACCATTTAGTTAGCGTTCATTTGCTGGTAATGTTTTTCAGTGCCCACCCTTATTTACTTCAATATGACTTCTCTCCCAACACACACCTTGCAGGATTGCCTGACACCTGGTGCGAGATCTTTCCCCCTCAATAAAATGCTGCCCTCCTTTACCCCATCCACTCCACCTTCAACCTTCATTGTTTACCCACAATCTGCATGCACACAAATATACGAAATTTTGCCATTCCTTTAAAGCAACTCAGCGGTGCTCTTTCTAAAGTATTGCAAATAAACCCAGTACGAGCGCTAATAAAAATAAAAACTGATGAACTGTCGGAGCCATTAACTTTTAGCAAGGGCTTTGTTGATTATCAGTTTAGTGGAAAGACTGATACTAAAACATAAATCGAAGTTCCTGCTAAGTTTTCTTATTAAGAAATTCTTGTGGTTTGTTTAAAGTCTGTATAAACATTTCACGTTTCCCACGTTTTGCTTTTTTTCTGTTGAAACCGTTAATGCTGGAGAATGAGATAATTCAACAGTTTGTATGAAATATCTGAAGTAGAATGACTTTTATAAGGCAATAAATTAAAATGCTCATGAATCTGTCAGAAGTAGGGTAAGGCTTTCCTGAAAAGCTTGGGATTGGTGGGGGAACTGTTTCAAACCAGCCGAACACTAGCTAGGGGGCCTGGGGGAGCACCTGAAGCTTTTACATTTATAGCCTTCTGACGTCAGGACCTTAACCACTTTTGTCAGTTTTTCATTTAACAAATCCTCCCCCTGCCTCCCTACCTCCCCAACCCCCCTCCCCACACACATCGGTTAGGGACTTGAATTTTCTTACGCTCATATGTTTTACGTGTTTGTTTCTACACGTCTTCCATTGACCTAGTTTTACGTTCCAAGTTTTGTAGTTGTTGCACACTAATTTTTTTTATTAATTGTTTGTCACGACCAAACTTTCACGTTACAAAACATCATTGTTCCCACACATTTGCGGGAACTGTTTCAAACCAGCCGAACACTAGCTAGGGGGCCTGGGGGAGCACCTGAAGCTTTTACATTTATAGCCTTCTGACGTCAGGACCTTAACCACTTTTGTCAAGTTTTTCATTTAACAAATCCTCCCCCTGCCTCCCTCCCTCCCCAACCCCCCTCCCCACACACATCGGTTAGGGACTTGAACTTTCTTACGCTCATATGTTTTACGTGTTTGTTTCTACACGTCTTCCATTGACCTAGTTTTACGTTCCAAGTTTTGTAGTTGTTGCACACTAATTTTTTTTATTAATTGTTTGTCACGACCAAACTTTCACGTTACAAAACATCATTGTTCCCACACATTTGAGGGTCAAACTCTTTAGTTACAGCGATGACATTACACCACGGCCAATTTAATTTTCTGTTTTAGGGTATTCTTCATAAAAGTGAATGAATATTTATCCCACTTTCACGAGCGGATGGAACATGGTGCGGCTGCCATGCCTTCCCCTCCCCCTTCCTGCTTCAGGCCGCCCGCGCACTGAGCGGCCAAAAAACACGGTGACGTGCCGCGCGGCCACGTCCGTTTTTTATTGATAATTCTCCATCACGTAGTGAACACAGAGCAGATATGGTCGCCCTTTGGCTGCCTGCACGCCGCCCGGGATCCCAGTGATCGCGGTGACAGGCTGGCCACTGCAGCCAAGTTAGTGTTGTTACATACACCGGCAGCGGCTTGGAGGCTGTGTGCGCGGGGGCCCCTAAAAGAATACCGGAACACCGGAAATTGGTTGAAGTTTTCATTGAATATTCTTTCACCAGTAATTAAAAGATGTGACACACGTGCTGACTTGTGCTGCATGTTGTTTTAGGTATCAAGTCTTACCCAATTTTGTTGATGTAAGTAGTGTAGGGTACTATTTTAGAGGGTTAGTATGGAGTTGTAGTACGGTTCCTAACAGAAACAATGCTAAACTTGGGTACACAAACCTCTTCCGTAACTAATTCAATGCTATTTGAGATTTCAGTCTGTAACAGTTCCAATGCAATTCGTGTTTGAAGATTTCAAATTTTCTCCGGTAACAGATTTCAATGATGAGGGGAGCCTAGCATGACGTTGTTGTGTGCAGATTAGTATTGTAGTATGGAGATGTTGTGCGCGCGCTACCATGGGATGACCCAATGCTAGAAGATTTCAATGCACGACGTTGTTGTGTGCAGATTAGTATTGAGCTAACGCTCGCCAATGTTGAGCGCGGCGTAACAGATTTTCAATGCTGAGCGTGTTAACATGACGAGTTGTGCGCACGATAGCATTGGGGCGTAGGCTAGAGTTCTGAGTACGAGGTGTGCCTGTGCTGGAGGAGGGAAAGAGAGGCATGGAGCGAGCGCTTGACTATAGTTTTAAAGATATTTTGTTGCGTCCAACTGTTGTCAAACAAAATTGTTTATAAGGAAAGACAATCTGCAGATAACAATAACGCTTTTTAATATACATTGTCTTCATCTTCGTCTGTACTTTGGCTGAAAGAGAAAAACCTTTTATATTGACGATAGTTCTGTCTTGATCCTGACAGAGAACGCTTTTGACGGTTCATTTGCTCGATAGTTAGTAACACTTTCAATGTTGAAATACTTTGAACACTTTGATGTCCTGAAAGAGAAAGCTTTTGGTGGTTCATTTGAGCGATAGTTTTGTCTTGGTTTGTTTGCAGTATCATGTTTGATGATCGTGATATAAGGTTTTTATATCGGTTTGTGTGGTGGTTTCCTCTATGGGAGTTTGTTTTTGAGAATGATATTATGGAGGTTTTAGAAGCCTACGGAAAGGTTTTGCAGGAAGGTTTTTGCATGTTTGGTGATCGTTATACAGGGTGTTCGGAAATTGGTGTCAAATATTTTGAGGGTCCGCTGTGTGATCAAAGATAAGAAGAAAAAGTCCTATAAACATGGGTCCGGAAATGCACCAGTCTTTAGTTACAGCCCCCCCCCCCCCCCAGGTTTGGGGTAAACAGTTCTTAAATACCTCGTAATGATTCACCGTTTCCATTCCAAACTCAGGATACGTGCCATATCATACCTGGTATTTCAGTACTTCATAATACAGTATTGGGTCGCACAACTTATCAGAGGGAGAGGTAATTTTCTTATGGGGGGGGGATCAAACGTGGGGGAAGAGAGGAGTAACTGCTTTGGTCTTGTACTTTAATGAAACAAATTGTACATACCAGAAAAAACACATCGTATCACATTACTGTGTGATTGAAAACAATCGAGAAATGAAACATCATTAAGTAAACAGAAGATGGCTACTCAAAGTTTTACTGAGTATCATTGCATTTGCGGCTCTGCTGCAATTACCTGCAATACGCATCCGCAAAAGACCTTCTCTCCAGAACATTCTGTGACAAGCAACTCAAAAAGATAAATACGACGGAAAACAAACTAAACGTCAGCGTTTTATCATAGTAGGTGCTCAAAATGACCCCCCTCTGCCTGATGCAGTTCCGAAGCCGCTGCGCCATGGACCGACGAACCCGTTCAAAGATTCCAGGGGTTGTGCGAATCTGGTTGCATCCATCCACAATCCTTTGGCGAAGTACATCAGCATTGGGAATTGGTGTACTGTACACGAGTGACTTTAAGTGTCCCCAAAGATAAAAGTCTAACGGGTTTAAGTCCGGAGATCTAGCAGGCCATGCTATTGGGCCTGCACGTCCAATCCATCTGTCAGGAAAGCTTCCATCAAGATAATGTCGGGCCAAAAGGCTGAAGTGAGCAGGTGCACCATCGTGCATAAGCCACATTCGTGTCCTGACTGCCAGGGAACGTCTTCCAGTAGTTGGGGCAAGTCATACTGGAGGAAATGGAGGTAGGTTTCTCCATTTAGGCGTCGAGGTAGGAAAAAAGGCCCTACCAAATGATCACCAACAATTCCAGCCCAAACGTTTAGAATAAATTGTTGTTGATGTCTAGATTGTTGTACCTCGTGCGGATTTGCATGGTCCCAAAGATGGTTGTTGTGATAGTTGAATATGCCATCACGTGTGAAGCCAGCCTCATCTGTAAACAGGATAGACGGCAGGAAATGAGCGTCTGCTCCACATTCATGATTCAGTCGCACACAGAACGCTCGTCGTGGTGGAAGGTCGGCCTCGCCAAGACCTTGGACACATTGCAAATGGTAGGGGTATAGCAGGTTATGATGCAAAATGTCCCAAATCGTCGAATTACTGACACCCTCTCTGCGTGCAATGCGTCGTGTGCTTTCCGATGAATTTTCTGCTATGTGCTGGAGAACTCTGTCTTCCAAGCCAACAGTTCGCACAGTTCTGGGTCTTCCAGCATCCGATGTCCGTCTCCCAAATGAGCCTGTTTCCCGTAAGCGCTGGTGGATACGACTGAACGTTCTAGCACATGGCAAATTCCTGTCTGGATACCTTTGAGCGTAGAGACGTCGTGCTTCCAATGCATTTCCATCTGCAAGACCATACATGTAGTGCATGTCTGCCAGTTCGATGTCTGGATACTCCATACTTAGGGAAGAGAACTACCGAACAGTAAACGTGAACAAAGGATCACAATGTCACCTTTAGATTTAAGTCATCAAGTGATTTAACAAACCCCTGTATTAACAAGAAGTCGTCTGTCAACCCCGAAATGTGGACTCTCCAAATGGTGTTCAAGGTCACCTTGTACAGATATGCGAATGTTCAATTTGAATTTGTGATTACAGTACTTTTTCGCATCACAAACGTTGTTGTTTTTGTCAATAAATGTTATTACATTCTGGAAGGGAGATCGTAACAGGGGGATAGCAACTAATGAATGGCAGAGCTTGCCCGCTGTATTGTAACTTTTAAGACTTCTAAGTTATTGTTTTTTAGAAGTTGGGTTTTCAAGGATTTTTGTCTTTAACACTTAAAACTACAAAGAATCTGAGGTGGAGATTTACCTCCAAATCAAAACCAAGTTTATGCGATGATTTTTGTGGAAGCTGGAGCGTTAGACAAAGGCAACAAACAAACAAACAAATAAGCAACCAAATTCAAATGTGTGGGTTGAGTACAGTAATGTTGTTCTCGCCGCTTCGGCCAATGAAACAAGTGATCATCCGAATTCAAAGGATTCCCCCACTTTTACGTTTTAAGCTTCTTTGCTTGAAGAGTAGAAAACAAACACATTAAATCCCTCACTTTTAATGGCGAGGATACCCGATTGATAATGTTTGGTGCTCTCCACAGAGATGTACGTACAGTAGTTGTTTTTTTTGGAGGGGGGGGCACAAACTTGGAAAACGATGTAACCTACTTGGTCTTTACACGTAATGAAAGAAAGTACAGTACTACTTTCGATTGTTTTCAATCACACGATGTGTTTTTTCTACAATTTGTTTCATTAAAGTACAAGACCAAAGCAGTTACTCCTCTCTTCCCCCACGTTTGATCCCCCTCCCCCATAAGAAAATTACCTCTCCCTCTGGTAAGTTGTGCGACCCAATACTGTATTATGAAGTACTGAAATACCAGGTATGATATGGCACATATCCTGAGTTTGGAATGGAAACGGTGAATCATTACGAGGTATTTAAGAACTGTTTACCCCAAACCTGGGGGGGGGGGGACTGTAACTAAAGACTGGTGCATTTCCGGACCCATGTTTGTAGGACTTTTTCTTCTTATCTTTGATCACACAGCGGACCCTCAAAATATTTGACACCAATTTCCGAACACCCTGTATAAGGGGGTTTTCTTACCCCATTTTAGCGACGGTCACCTACTATTCTCTATGGGAGGGTTTGACAGTTTGTTTTTGAGAATGCCATTATGACGAAAAAGTCTCTTTGTCGAAGGGTCTTCGTACGAAGGGGTATAGAGCGAGGGGAGAGTTAGTTCTCCCTTTTTTTATCACAGGTTTCTACCAAAGGTAGATCTGTGGAGAAGGGAAACCTCTTTTGGAGATAACCCTCTCAACGCGCGCGCGCGCGAAAAGGACTTTTGCTCAGAGTTCTCAGGCTCCTAGTCGAACCACACTTTTCTCCGCTCTTCCTACGGGAGGACCGTGTAGGATTGAGGAAGATGACAGTGTCCTTACGTGGTTCTTTGTTTTTTTTTTTCATATTTTATTACGAACTGTGTGTAAGTTGGAGTTTTATATCCTCCAACAAAAAAACATGCAGTCGGAGTAAGGCCCCAGAACTAGGACAAAAAGCTGGAGTGAGGCTCCAGAACTATAAGTCATTACACAATATTATGGGTACAAAAGCTGGAGTGAGGCTCCAGAACTAAACCCGTTACACAATAACTAAAAAAAAACTCGTCACAAAAGCTGGAAGTTAGGCTCTAGAACTGAATAACCGTTATATAATATTACGCTTTACCCATCACAAAAGCTGGAGTAATGCTCCAGAAACTAGATTACGGTTATATAATGTTGAATAAGAGGGAATGGTATATAAAAAAAGACTTCCCCGACTAACACTTCTCTCTCTCTCTTCCCCCAGCGAGTAAGGCTTTACACGTCTGTTGGCAGTTGGCGTCGACGAAAGGCTCAGTCGTGTTCAATTTGAAATGTTTCTTTACGAATCTACCGACTCGTCGGTCATTAGCGCCTTCGTCATGTGATTCAACTTATCTAGAACGTGGTTCATGGACAGTCCGTTCGCCTTATGGTATAGAAAGTAGAGACAATACTGTCCGCATACGACGCTGCAAGGCCCCTGCTAGCTCGTGAGGTTGTAACGTTTGAACATAGAGTTTTTCTTGAAAAAACGCAAAATGTGAATGTTTTGTGGTTTTAACCCGTAACTGTCGAAATAGTCCACGCTCGCTGTCCTTCTGTTTAAATAGACGGCGACCCAGTGACTGCCAGGTTTCGTCGCAGGGTCCAGATTGATAATGTAAGCTTCTCGGGTGGGTGTCTCGGGCAACTGGTCGGAAGCGTACACACCGCCGATCCGAGGGCCGAGCTTGCTGTGTCGTCTGGCCGCACTTCTCAGTTCGTGCGTCTGCATGGTTTTTCTCTCAATGTTCGTACAGCACGTTCTTGGACTGGTCAATCTCGAGAACGGTTTGATGGACCATGTACATCACCAGGTTGACGGTTTCGACGAGCGCTTGCTTGAACGTCACGTCGACTCTGAGAGCTCCCTGCTTAATAAGGTTGTGGTGGCACTGTCCCTGACTTTTGTCGGCGGCCAAGTCGAAGGCGTACAAACAATTGCCCAGAGGATAGTCGGCGTATGGGAGACGAGGCGCCGAGTCGGAAGTGAGTTTGTCGAGTGCCTGGAAGAGGGAATAATAGTTTCTCACGTACAAGTCGTCGTATAATCGGGTTTGTAGGGAATGGCCGGAATCGTTCTTCCATCCACTTGCAAGGTGAGGTAGTTGACGTTATAGTGGTGGAAATTAAACGGGTTTGTGCCGTAAGCACCATTGAAAGCATTGTTCGAGACAAAACCCAGCAGGCAGAACGAGGGCAGGTTTCCGTGCACGACGTTGTCAAGATTGCCTTGTCTCGATCCGACCGGATTGGTGAAAGTCTTGACCTCCACTCGACGGATGGGGTACTTGGCGGTATTGGTCTTGAGGGCCTCCGTGAAGCCTATGAGTACCGAGGGCGATGGTACGACTCGTCGAACGTAGAGGATGGCACTCGTGATGTTAACGCGATAGTCGGCCCCAACTTCCGTACTCATCAGGCAGAAGGCATCCTTGCTTCTGGTGAGTTTCAGTCTCAGGTCGACGTTGTTGAGTAGCAGTCGATCCTGCTGGAAGAGGTCGCAATGGGGTCTGCCGTAGAGATCGACCATCTTGCTGGTTTTGACTCGCCCATTGCGGTATTTGAAACCGAGGTTCTTCCCAGCGTCCAAGATGTCAGCCTCGTCGAAAGATCCGGGGGTGTCCTTCTTCCACAGCTGGCTCGAAAGATGACTGTTTTCACCGTCAGCACCATAAGTCAACAGAGTCTCGAGGTAGCTACGGTAGGCGTACCCGTTGTCGGAATTGGATATTTGTTTGCCACTCACTTCGCAATCGCACTGGGAAAATAGAGAGTGTAGGAGTAGATTCACGGGAGCTACGGCATTAGCAGCGGTCAATGCCGTCGATGTCCCCTTGACAACCTTACATCGGATGTGGAGATAAGACTGGCTCAGGTCCAGCAGGCACTCGGCGGCACCGGGCACTACAAACTCGATGGGGGCGCTATCACTTAGAGTGGCTAGAGGATGGTAGGCCACCAAGGTATCGTCGTTCACGGTAACCTGCACCGGAGGTACGGAGAACAGTTCCAATTCTTCTTTGGTGCAGGGCACAGAATCTCTGTCCGGCTTCATCAACATGACGACCTCTGAATGAAAGATTTTCGAGGCGGAGGGTCTTTATCTAGTCGAAAAAGTCTGCCTTACTTCTCGGAAGACGACGGTGTGAAGGGGCTTTGCGACGTCGTACGAGAGCAACTAGACCACGACGACGTTTCCCTCCCGACTGGCCTTTCTTTCGACGACAACACTTCTTCCTCTTTCGACCTGTTCCAGACTGTCCTCCCGTCGCCACCGCAACAGCGTCTCGTTTAGCCGCGTCCCACCTATTTCTAGCGGCTTCCTTAAAGGAGGTCCCTCCCTGAACGTCGTCCAAAAGTTTGGAGCCACTTCTCAACGCGTACCTTCCTACTCCTAAAAGAGCGTTTTTAATAAAAGGAAGAACCGACCTGAACACACCACCCAGGAAATCCCCGAAACCCGATCCACGTTGTATGCGCCCGCCAGAAAAGTAAGGGGCCCCACCTATCTGGTTTCTCGAACAATAGTGCCCGACGCATACCCGAGGGTCCAATCCTACGTAGGGGGTCCGCATTTTTGCCTCACGTCCGATCGGTCGTCCCTTCGGGGAATAAATGATGGTCGGGACCTAACGACGACTCATGAAATAGGTAAAAGCAAGTTGAAAGGTTTCTTTTTAGCTGTCGGGTAGTGTTTTTTGAGAAGGGACTTGATCCCGCTTACGAAAAACCCACCCCGTTGCCTCTTAGTCCTCGTTCTCCTTTTAACCCTCCTCTTAACTCCTCTCCTCTTCTTACAAGCCATGACGATCAGGGACGTCTTCTTAAGTGTAACGTTACGCTAACCTCCCCCGACCTGAATGGTACTTTTTCTCCCAGATCCGTCATTAAATACACTCTTACCGTTTCGAAATCACGCCTAGCGAGAGGTCGGTAGTAAGGTTTGGTGAAAATCTCGTGCGTTTTATTCCCCCATCTATTCTAACTACTCGAAGCAGAGGAGCCAGAACATCTCCCACTACGGTCTCGTTCACGATATCGCTGTATACAAAAATACTATTAAGAACTTCTTTCAAACCGAGTCCGGCCCTACTCACTTTGAAAGATGTAATAAATTTGTCGGGTCCGTCTGGAGGAAAACCGAGGATCTTGGTCAGTTTTTCGTCGATCAAGAGACCCATTATTTCTACGGAAGTGTTATTCTTGTCAGGGGACAACACTTGGATGGGCATGATGACGGTAGCCACGTTCGTTCCCGGGTTGTAATCAAAATGAGGGTACTGTTCGACATCGATCCTATCTCGCATAAGTTGGTTCAGTTTGGCCACGAGCTCCTCTCCTCTACTGTAATATCCTTTGTGTAGATAGGCGGTCACGGTCGAGAGATGAGAAATGTAGGACAGCCACCAACTCCCATCGTTGAATTGATTGTTGATAAACTCTATGGGCACGGGTCCTCCCCCCCCCCCTTCTTAGGATGGTCTCCCATGAGGATGTCGTAATAACTCTCTTTGAACACATTGTCTTTTCTCTCCCATCCTAGAAACACGGACAGGTTGTAAGAGAGGCACAGTCTGGCCCCCGTATGGAGTTTGTTGACGATGGTGACGAGACGAGTGCTCTCGTCGTATCGGAACTGGATGACCGGCTGCGCGAGCGTCTTGACTACCCAGTAGTTGAGAAACTTTATAACATTTTGCATCTTGTAATTCATCAGGTCTACCCCCACGATATTGACGTCCTGCGGCAACCTCCGATCCCCAACCTCCAATTTCGCGATCTCGTCAACGTCGGCGGCCGCCGCCGCTTCGGTTTCCGCGAAGGTGTCGATATCGAACCTGGGAAACTTGACGTAGGTGTGCGTCCCTAGCTGGAATTTCAGTTCGATCGAATCCATCACGTTGCTCCAGTTCCTAGTAAATTGCACCTCGGCGAGGCCCACGTCCCAGTCACCCGCCAGGCTCACTCTTTGAGCCAGTTTGGTGGTGTAGTCGTTCAGGGCGTTATTGGGAAACAGGTCGAAACTGGCATTCGCCGGCAGAGTCATGTAGAAAGAATCTCCCTCCATCTTACAGTTTCTTCAAATCTCTGGCGGGGATCCAACGGTTGTGGGAGGCATCGTAACCCTCGAATTGAACGTAGTACTTTTTCTTGCGTCCTTTCCCCCTCGTTTTCAGGACCTTGTCTACCCGATGGTAGTCCACGTCTTCGTTTTTAACCACTTTCTGAAGCTCGTGGAGGTAGAATCGTCCTTTGATGATTTCCCCCTCGTAGTCTTTCAGTCTCGCCGTAACCTGCCCCAATCCTCCTTTGGGTACCAGGACGTGGGTTACGAAAAATATCTATCTGGACTACATGCCTCGGTAAGCTTTGTCGAACTTACCCTTCGCGATGGATATTCTGACTTTGTCTCCCACGGCCAGAGGGACTCTTTTCTTGACGCCGACCTTCCTAGCCATGGCACGGCCCAACTTCTTCAAGTCGGCGCCGTAGATCTTGCGCCACATCCGTTGTGGTTTTTGTGATTGACATCGTTGGGGGCCATTTTCGTTCTGGAATGCACGCTCTGTTGTAGGTGTCCACGATTTTTTGAATCACGGGCACGTACTCCAGGGTCCCCTTGGCGGTAAAGTGTTTGTGTAAGAGACTCTTCAAAACGTGCTGAAAACGCTCAATTTTCGACGACTTGACGTCTTCGTTCTCGGTGGTGTAGAACTCGATACCGAGGTCCTCGAAGAGATCCTGAACCCTTCGTGCTCGAAATTCTACACCCTTGTCCGAAGTGAGAAAACTAGGGGTAAAAAGCATGCGCTCAAACATCTTCTCGAAAGCACCGACCATTTCGGCCGCCGACTTTGTCTTCAACTTTGTCTTCAACTTTTCCAGCCAGACCTTGCGACTGAACCCGTCCGTGCAGGTGAGAATGTACGGCTCGTTGTAACGTTTCAGGCTGATCATGTCACTGAGGTCGCATTCCATGTGACTACCCACTCCTCCCGTAATGATCTTGTTCCTGGGGAATCTATACCTGGCCGCTTTGTGGATGGTG
>JAHWFP010234991.1:0-94882 GCA_023313725.1 Lithobius niger
TTAGACCCTTACTTTTAATTTTTAACGATACGTTTTTGTTTATTAATATTTGTTGTCTCAATTGAATTTTTATATTTTGTACTTTATTAATTAATAAAAAATAAATTTGTTTACACGTCGTCGATCTTCCTGGAAATTTTACGTTATATTTCACGCAGCCTGTGCGACCCCGTCCAACCCAGTTATTTTCATGGATCGACGCCCATGAAACTGGATATGGGCTCTTGCAATAGTTTACGTGCATTCTTCGAGTCTACGTAAAGTTAAATATAATATGGTCAACTAACCTAACCCTGCTGCTATTTCCATTCTCTTATCTTTTTCATGTTTTCCACTATATGTGTAACGGGCTAATTTTTTTGTTTTTGTTATTTTAGTGAACGGCAAGTACCTGATATTGCCAACGGGGGAGCTACAAATCCGCGATGTGCAGAGTAGTGACGGTTTTTCAACTTATCGTTGCCGGACAATGCATCAGTTGACCAAGGATACCAGACTGAGTGCAACGTCCGGCAGACTATTCGTTACAGGTGAGTTTCGTAAACAATAGAAGTAGAAGGTAAAATCAAAATATACAGCTCATTGTGAGGATCATTTTGCTATGTTACAAAAAAAAAGTGTAACATTGTCACAAAAGAACCTCCTGAATTGTTTCAGAAGATAAATTGTTTCAGTTGTCCACTAGAATGAATGTCACAATTTCAAGGTTATGCGAACGGCCGAAATTTTGCATGACACTATAGAAACATTCTTTAAAAAAAAGAAATTGTTGCCGTATAGAGCAGGCGGGATTTTTACGAATGTCTTTGCTTGGTTATGCTGTAGTAAATGTAATAAACAGTGATGTCAGTGCCTTTGCCGGGACTCACACCTAGGACCTTGCTCAGACGGACTGGATGTGCTAAACCCTATACTTAAAGAGGTTTGATGCGTTCCCAGCCGAGCCCATATCGCCGCAAGTGGAGAGGGGCAGTTTTGCTATGGGTGATTTCAATCAGAAATTCGAAGGATCTTTTACATACCACAATCGACATGAACATCATGCATCAAATGCCTCGCTAACCCCACAGTAGCGTGCGCAGACCTCCTAGAGGGCAAGAGCAACTTTCAGCAAGAGAGCACGCTGAGTGTTTTTTTTTCCTGAGGACCTTTTTTTTTTAGGCCTGTCACTCTCTTATTTACCCTTTTCTACCTCATGGCCCATCTGGCCTTCATTTTGGCCCTTTTTAGGCGTATAAGCCCTTTCTCCTGGCTGCAGCGTCAGCATTTGTCGGCATAGAAAAGTAAAATACGGATATTTTTTTTCAAAAATGGCACTTTTTTTCCAAAAATGGCTGGGGCGAGCCCCCCCCCCCTCCCTGCCCGCCACTGACCCCCTATTCTGGGAAACATCCTGACATCAAGATATCAGTCTGCGTTAATTCGTTCGATTTACAAATTGGGTAGGCTTCCAACTAAACGAACATGTTGCAATGTCTGTGATCTTCCCGAAGCATTAGATGGGTTGACCATGTAAAAAAAAACAATGAATTAAGTGAACAAAAACGGCTAAGCCGTTTCGAAAAAAAAAACATTAGAGCTCGTATCCCCATACTCACAGCAGTGAAGATACACGAATAAAAACGGATTAGAGTTCACTCGAACGCAACGAACTATATTTTGAACTCCAATACCAGTGAACATGGACTGTTTTTGATCAATGGTTATATCAGAAAGAAAGTCTTTTCGTGTGAGGGGGTATATGTATATTTTGAGTGCATTTATTGTGAAACAAACAGACTCGTAGTTAAGGCAGTTTTTTTTTGCCTGTGTTTGTGTTTGAAGGTCGTGTGAGGTTGTTATTTCTAGTTCGTTTGAGTAATTACTTGTTCATTTTGTGTATGCATTTTTATCTTTCAATTTTGTAGTGTTTTGCTGTTTATGACGTCTATTTTGTGTGTGTTTGTGGGTTTACGTTTTGCGAATTGGAGTTCAAATTATAGATCGTTGCGTTCGAGTGAACTCGAAACCGATTTTATTCGCGTACCTTCACGGCTGTGAGTATGCAGATACGAGCTCTAATGTTTTTTTTCTAAACGGCTAAGCCGTTTTTTGTTCAGTTAAGTTTTTGCTTTTTTTCGCTTCTTTTTTATTGTAATTGCTACGGCCTGGTCTATCATTTGTACAGTACGTACACAGTCCACCCAATTTTGTTTACGAAAAAAACTGAGCATATAATTAGGTTTAGGTTCCGCCCAGGCTTCGTCCCATGTCTACTATTTTATGGCAATGCACTAGCGATTTGCATGTGTCATCTTGATGGGCAGTTGGTTTTGCATTGTTGCAAGCAGACGCAATATCGTGACAAACAATCGCGGAAACAATTCAACTGACTTCCCGAAGCCTGCATTGAAGAATTAAATAAGTCATTCAGTCCATCCAGTCCGATAAACTAATTATGGAATCTAACCTAAAAGAAGATTTTGATAATTTAAACTATTGGTTTTTGACTAACGATTTATTCATAAATGAAGACAAAACCTGTTCAATTGATATAAGTTCTACACACCGAAAATATTCAAGTAACGATTTATATATTCATACAGAAAACTGTCTAAATTATTCAAACTGTACTTTAACCTGTACCAAGGTGAAGCAAGTTACTGAAAGTAAGTACCTTGGACTTGGGGTCGACAATTTTTGGAAACATGTTCATCACATTAATCTTCTGATCACTAAACTTAGAAAAATGATTCCTTTCTTCTATAAAATTAAATCGCTATTGAATAATAAGAACAAACGAATCGTCTTTGATGCATTGGTTACCAGTCATCTTAGATATGGTATTGAAGTGTATGGTTTTGCTTCTTCAACCCTTATTGATCGGCTACAAAAGGTACAAAATAAAATGTTAAAGGTTCTTTTCAGAAAACATAACCACTACAAATCTACTAAAGAATTATACAAGGAACACAGAATTTTAAATGTAACTAAATTGAGGAACTATATTATTATACATAAAAATTACTTTTGCAACGATTTAAAAATTAAAGATGAATTTAAAATGGGTTTCCTTCGCGATAAAACATTAAGGTTCCATATTCCACTAATTAAAAATAATTATGGCTCAAAAACTAAAGATCATTACATTCCAACAATTTTCAATTTAATTCCATCAAAATTACTAGATTTAACTCAGTACACTTCAATCAAACACAAAATAAAAGAATGGCTAATTAACAACTAAGGTAAAGTTTTATTTTTTAATTATTGTTTTTTTTTTTCTGTGTCTGTGATTATCATTATTTTTATATTTTTTACCATGCTGTGTGATTTAATTTTGTTGTATAGATTTTTCTTTATCTTGATTGTGAAATTGTCTAAATGTGTAGCCAAACAAGGACTTTTATAGACCTTCGGCAACACTCTTTGAATAAAGGTTATTATTATTTAAAAAAAAAAAAGTAATTTTAGTCGCCCAATTTTGAGGTCGTAATGCCTCAAAATTACGGACATCGCACCTTACGATTTAAATTTTGAAGATTTAAGTGAACACCGAGACCGTTTCACTTTGGTTAGAGCTGGAAAGGCGACAATGCTAACTCTAATAAAATACGACGACAATGTTACTTTCCCCCGTGCCCAAGCATCGTTGCATCTTGTTCGAGTGAGTTCTAATCCATCTTGTGTGCCTCGTCTCTTTATTGTACCATTGTTACACGTTGCAGCATTGTGACATTTTCATATTGTTAGCCGCTCCGCCTCCTCCTCCGCCTCCGGTCCAGTTTCTGAAAATTCTCGTGCGCAAACGAACTCTAATAGGCATACTTCTGGCAATTTCCACATATTTATTAATTAGCTGAACATGAATGACGTGATGCGCCAGCGTGTCGCCGTCAAGTTATTGTTGTTATTGTTGTTGTTCCGTTATGTGTTGCATGAAGGCGGCAAGCGTAACCCCTCGTACATGCACACGCGATATTGACGCGCGTACAAGCAGACACAGAAAAGAAAGCAGCGCTCGTGTGTCCACGATCATGCGTAAAAAGGGGTGAGAATGACCGACCGACTTGACCTATTTACAAATCCCTCTATTGAATACCCAGTTTCGTAGTAGCTGGAGGGCAGAAAAACCCGTCCTGCCGCGCGGCTCACGCGGAAAAGTTGAGCCTACGCCAACTCCAACGCGCTGCCGATTCGCAGTGGATTATGGGTAAGCGATAGGGAAGAAACCAGTTTTCTGTTCTGCATTCGCGTCTCCGCGCGGTAATTACGTGTGTACATGGACGAGGGGTTATAACGGCGGCTGCCGCCCGTGGCTCGTTGTATTACACCACATTGAGCCATGTGCGGGAGTCGCCTTTAAGGAATGAAAGGTATGGGCACTGAATAGCGTATGCCTGCGTAACCTTATGCAATACAGGTGCAATTTAGGCAGCCTGTTGTGGTCGTAAGGACCGCCAAAATAGTAACAATGGTCTAATATGGGTCCAAATATAGGCCTATATCGTCACACCCCTGGTCCCTCCTTTCACTGAAAGAAGAGTTGTCTATAGGGTTCCATGCAGTTCCTGCGATGCTGTCTATGTGGGAGAAACCCGTAGGCAACTTCACGTGAGGTTTACAGAGCATGCTAGTGCAGTCTCCAAGTTGGACTGAAAAAAGAAAGTCATCACATCCCCATGTTAAATCCCATATGGTGATTATTCATCGAAACTAAGAAAACGGGCAGGCTTCCAGCTATGAAATTGGATGAATGGGTGCAGTACAATACGAACTGCGTACCTTTTGGTTTGGAGCCTGGGGGCGTAACGGGGATGGCGTGGGATGGCGCGCAAGTATGAAAATATTGTTAAAACCATTGTTAGTATTGTCGGTATCGTCTCTCATCGGCGGCCAAAGTTCGGACAATGACAACGTGTATACTGACGTGTGTGTGCCTAGACACACACTAGTGTATCACAATAAATCTAAACAACGTTGCAAAGAAATTGTATTCACGTCCAATTCACGAAAAATAAACCAACTGTAAAAACAAACCAAAATAAACGAAGCCAAAAACTGGTAAAGAGGCTACCAAGTCGAGAGTGGTTTGGTCCTTCAAAGGAGTGATATCAACACACCAAATCTTACTAAATAAAACAAATTGCAACAATATTAAAACCAAACCAAAAACCTATAAAGAGGTGACCAAGGTGAGAATGGTTCGGGCTATAGGCAAAAGGTAGTAGCAAATTGTTGAAAACCAATTTCTTGTTGACGTGGCACTTTATTACGCATCTGCACAGTAGTGGAGTTGAGTCAATACACAATTTAAAAAAAAAGGAGTGATATTACATCAAAAACAAAAACTGGTAAAAGGGGCTGCCAAGATCCGAATGGTTCGGCCCTTCAAAGGAGTGATATCAACACACCAAAACATTCACCAACTTAATCGCACCGAATAATACTTTGAACGTTAAAGGAACACTTTAACATTGCTACCGAAAGTAGCAATGTTCTAGTTTTCATTTAACCTTGAACTATTAGTTGGTGTGATTAACTTGGCGAATATTTTGGTGTGTTGGTATCACTCCGTTGAAGGGCCGAACCATTCGGAACTTGGCGGCCCCTTTTACCAGTTTTGGTTTTTGATATGATTCATATATCAGTGCATGTAGTCGGAGTCGTAATCGGGGTTTGGTTCTGGGTCGGGGTCGCCATTCAGCTGTTCAATTTTTAACATCAATTCAAGCGTAGTAGGTTTTTTTCGGTGTGGTATATCTGTCACGAGCATAGCAGTTGCAACAAGAAATTTTCTAGAGTGGAGCGACTAAAGGGGGATGTGCTGACTGAGTGAACGAATCATCAACAACGTACTTAGTCAGACAAAGCGAATGAGCAAGCGACGAAAGTGACTCTGCTAGCATGTATTAATTAATTAGTAGTTAATTAGTAGTTAAGTGTTAATTAAGTAATACATATTTCTTGAGTCCACAACGAATAATCCAGTGTTAACAAACTGGCTTAAAGGTAAAAACTATTATTGTTAATTATTAAAGAAAATGTATTGAGCTGTCCAGTTTAAGATTCTACCGACCATTTTTCTTTTGTATGGTGGGATCAACACTATGATTTAACCCTTGAATAAGTAATTATTTATAACAAGAAAATACCTTTTGACATAAGCCGTGTGATCTTTTGGCCTTTTGAGATCACGATAAAGCTGGTCTGAAATGAAGGTCGCTATTAGCGGATTTTTTATTTAGTCCAAAATTAGAAAGAGGGAGAGTGATTTCCTACTTACGCATTAAATTAACTGTAACCCGGGAATATTAAAGGGAAGATTTTTGCCATCAGAGGGCAATTAGAAGCCAGTCGTTAAATATCTCTAAACACCTAGACCAAGGGCTGTTGGTTACCTAGTTCATTAAGAGCGATCTCATTACAGCTGCATATGCATTCTTTTAGTTATTTTTCCACCGTTTGAGACAGTTTTGGTACATTTCCTCAAACCTACGTACATGTTGCAAGAGCTGTATATGCGTGGAATGCACAAAAATAGTGAAACCTGTATGTCCTTTTAATGGTAGGTGGTTAGGCCGACTACTATTGTGTTCTAAAAAATGCACCTAAAGTTTAATGTTTTGTAGAAATGTACCGTTTTCCCTGACAGAAAGGTTAATGTGCAGCTGGTCTGCTTACCCTTATCATTAAAAAAAAAGGCTTGAATTACATATTGAACATACAATTAAACACAAAGCAGTCTTATCCCTGAACCCATCTTTCAAGGTCAGGTTTAACACAACCTCCTTATTTAACAGAAAAAAAAAACCATTATATTAAGAAATAATACGTACAGCACAATAGCAAAGTATTTTTTATCCTTTTAGACTGACGACTACATAAGCTCTTCAGTAAACCGGTCATTTATTGAACGAGTGGCTTGGTATCATTCGGCAAGAAGAAAGGTTTTCGGTACAGCCTAAAAAATTACACAGGTTCCTTTTCTACAGAACATAACCGTCATATGTATATAATATGTATATTCTATATATCTTACCTCCATGCCAATAGAAGTATACTCTTTGATAAAATTGCTATTTTTGTCATATGTTTGATAACATGGTGTGGATCTTTCTAAACAGAATTGCATTAAAAAAAAAACAGTAAATACATACAGTCCAAAAATCATTACTTCAGTACAAATAACTTCATAACTACTACTACACTGGCTTTCAATTGGGGACAATATTGTGTTACATACAAAATCAGCTTGCTGTTAATTATTGATGAAGAGCGCAGTAGAACCTTAATACAACAAAGTATAAGCAAGAGCTGATGACAAGAGCCCCCTAAAAATTTTTATTTTATTTCTGGTGTAAATAATATCTTCCTATAGAGAATGATTTTAAACTATTTAATTGGCCACCTTCTGTTAATATAGCGAAAACCCCTTTATATAAAGAACCTCTATAATTTATGGAACAACAAAAGAGCACTTCCTTAATATTGTTTAGATCTATTCCAATACGAAAACCACCCTGATAAGAACCGATTTACGAAACTTCACTAACGAAGAAATCACAGAGGTCAAATTAATAATGATGACACATGCAAACCTAAACTACAATCCAAAATGTTTTTTCACTGAACATAATAAAACCAGAGGTGCCTTACAACTTAAAAACGTAGTGGGACCATGTTGCGGTAACCCTTCACCCCTCCCCACGGATATTTTTTTTTAACTTTGATGATATAGTTTGGACAAAATGCCCAGTTCCCAAGGGTGTTTTTTTTCCAACAAAATAAAAAAAAATACCGTTATATACATATATATATAGACGACACTGAGTGGCGCTGTGTCCGAGACAGTTTTTTTTTTTTTGGGGGGGGGGGGGAGCTGATCTGTCATGCTGGTTCGGTGGTCATTACGGTCGTGGCTCTCTAAAATAAAAAGCCCAAAATACCAGATACAGCTGGTTGATTTTTGTTTCTATTGACTTTATGATATACATTACCTGATTTGTAGCATTCTCCTTCTTTTGCTGTGCAATGTAGAGATTAAAGCTCTTGGACCGTCCGGGGTCACTACCCACTGTGCATGCGCAGCCTCAGCTCTGTAAACACAGACGAAGGTGGGACGGAGGGTGGGAGATAGGCAATGTATATTTTCATAAAGGCAATAGAAACCAAAATCAACCAGCTGTACCAGGTATTTTTGGCTTTCTATTTATAATAATAAACGATTTGTTGTGCAAATAGAGCACGACCGGTAAGGTGAGGGCTGGAAAACCGCTTATAACCTGCCGAGTCAAAACGAACAGGATTCTGGCCGAAGCAGGAATGGACCCATTTTGAACTCTCTAAAAGTCTCCCGAAGGAGCTGACCGAAGGGGCATTGACGGTGACTTCCGGCAATGAGTTCCAAGCTGGAACCACCCGCACGCTAAAGAAGTGATGCCTACAATTTAATTTGTGAATTGGAGTAATCAATTTTTTTGCAATGACCCCTAGTGTTTGTACTAGCGCTCATTTCAAGTATCGATAGCTCAGGTGGTGTTAACCCATGTAGAATTTTGTAAGCGAGGATAAAGCGAGGACCCCTAGTTTTTGCACTAGAGCTCATTTCAAGTATCGATAGCTCAGGTGGTGTTAACCGATGTAGAATTCTGTAAGCGAGGATAAGGTCGGCCTTCAAACGTCGAAGTTCCAAGGAGTCAAGGTTTAAACGTTTCAGCCGCTGGGTATACGTTAGATTTCTCATACCGGGTATTGACTTGGTGAATCTTCTCTGCACCGACTCGATTCTGCCACTGTCTTTTAGTAGACCCGGCGACCACACCTGACTTGAATATTCCAGGGTTGAGAGTACATACATCTTGTACACCCAGACAAGAATGTTGGTGTCCCCCAAATTAAAACAGCGACGCACGACAGCAGATCTGCGATTGGCATTAAGTGTAATGTTGTTACAGTGGGAAGATGTTTTCAGATCGTGCCTGAACCATATGCCTAGATCTTTAGTTGATTCAGTCATTGGCAAATCATTGGAGCTTAATCTATAGGTATAACGATTTTCTCTGTTGCCAACTGCAAAGCGCATACATTTATTGATGGACAGTGACAGCAGCCAGTCGTGCGCCCATTTTGCGACGTAATTCACACCCTCCTGAAGGGTTTATGGTGTGCTTCCGTTAAAACCACCGAATGTAGTTTAAGATCGACTGCAAATTTCTCCTGGTTTGCATAATGATTGCATGACAGGTTATTTAGGTAAAATACAAACAAAAGCGGGACTGAGCCCTGGGGAACCCCACTGATGACGTTTCTTTTTTCGGATGTATCTGAGTCAACAACCATGTGCTGGGTCCTGTTTGAGATAAATGCTGAAATCCAGCCCAACAGTTCATCGGAAAAACGGTACTGTTTTAATTTAAAAAGCAATTTGCTATGAATAACAGATTCAAAGGCTTTCTTGAAATCAAACAAAATGACATTCGTCTCGACTCCCAGATCAAGAGCCTCCAACCATTTGTCTAACGCAATAAGGAGCTGGTATACTGCAGAGCGACTGGGTAAGAAACCAAATTGGTCATTCGTAATATGATTGTTATTTTTAATATGCTCCTTCATTTCCCTACGTAGAAATGACTCCATAACCTTGCATGGAACCGATGTCAACGAGACAGGCCTGTAGTTGGAAGGATCCGCAGGGTTTCCCTTCTTAAAAACTGGGACAACATTTGCTGTCAACCAGTGGAGGGTAGTTGGCCAGTGGCAAAAGATTGAGAAAAAATAATGGCCGAAGGAATACCAATTTGATTAGCGATATTTTTGTAAAAGAAGGCAGGATAGCCCTCAGGTCCCACAGCATGGCTAGGTTGCCATGAAAATATCATTACCTGATTTTTAGCATTCCACAGACCTCGTCAAAGGTGGCGGGTGCCACTTGACGGAACCCCCTAGGGTAGCGTGCTGGTTCCCCAGAAAGAGAAGTCTTTGCGGACGATCGAGTGTCAGTAGAGGGATGGATATCGTTTTGCTTAAGATGTTTAAAGTATCCGCTTGGCGGCCACGAAGGGACCGATGCGATACAAGCCATCCGCTTGGGCCGACATATCTTGCAGACAGTGAGATGTGACCACAGTCAGTTGTCTCCAGGACGCAGCTTCCATAATGGCAGTAATGGGAACGTGCACAGAAGTTGAATTAGCCCGAAGTTCATGGGCAGTAACTCGAATCCCCTGGTCTGCGCAGTCTATGTCGAGAGCCTTGTAGGCGTCCAGATAACGGTCTTTATCCAGGGACCATGTGTGCCGATGTTTCCCTGGCCGCTGATGCAAAAGGGAGAAAAAGTTGAGAGCGACCGCGTCGTAGAGGCTTGGAGCGTTTTAACTACGTAGTGCCGAATGGCACGAACCGGGCAGAGAGTCTTTTCGGGTTCATTGCCAACTATAGGAAACAAGGCTAGTATGTGGATGGGGTTGATTCGGTCGCCAGGCTTCTGCGTCTTGGCTCGGAAGCATGTTCGAGGAACCAGTGCGACCGCAGAGCAATTTTTGTGAAAGAAGCAGTCGGCGGTGGTTACTAAGAGGGCCCGAATTTTGTTGCATTGAAAACAGGTGGCTAAGGCTACCAGAAAGACTGTCTTTCTAATCAGATGACTGAGCGACAGGCAACGGAGGTTCGTAGGGCGTTGAAAGGTGACATGAGAGGACTATGGACAAGTCCCAATCAGGAAAAAGGCTGCGGACCGCGGGTCGCTAGAGCTCGAATGACTTGAAGGAGAGCGGAAATGCGGAAGTCGTCTAAGAGTGCAAAACATTCGGCCGCTCAAAAGACAGTGTTTAAGGGGGACCGGTAGACGAGGATAGTGGATCTACACAAACCTTCATTGAAGAGATCTTTTAGGAAGCGTAGAAGCTGTGCTAGACACAGAGTGACCGGATTGATCTGTTGCGGGATACACAAACGATGCTATTGTCACCAATGGCTGTCATAGTCGTTGGTCGATGAGTGGTCGATGAGTCATTGGTCGTTTTGTTAGTCGATGAGTGGCAATGCAAAAGGCTTGTTTCGAAGGAACGCTGGTTGTTTCGAGCAGTCTGTTGATAGCAGCCACGCATGTAGCTAGAGCGTCTGGGGTTTGCGATGGGAGCACGGTCCCCCGGTGTTGCGACAGTAGGTCCGGCATGTCTGGAAGGCATCGAGGGTTGAGTAGGAGGGGAAACCAGGCGGCCGACGGCCAGTTGGGGGTGATCAGGAAGAAGCATCCCGGAGACTGGGCCACTTTGCTCAGTACCCGGGGGAGACGTTTCGGTGGAGGAAAAACGTAACCGAAGAGGTGGCGCCAATGCATCGTGCCCATGTTTGATTGTCGGGGACCGGGTCGACAAAGTGGGAAGTCTGACATTGAGCCTGATGGCAAAGAGGTCGAGATACGGTTGCCCCCATAGCTGGAAGAGATATGTGCAAATGGATGTTTTGAGGGACTAATCGCCCGCTGGAGGAGACCGGCATGACAGGGAGTCCACAATCACGTTGCGGCTGCCCGGAATGTGGAACGGTAGTAAAGTAGTTCCCAAGCGAATGCACAGGACGAAGATGTCGGACGTGACTTGATGGAGAGAGCGGGATCTTGTTCCTCCTCCGTTCTGGAGATAGGCATCCGCTGTAGTGTTGTCGATGTGGACTTGTACCACCTTCCCCCTTGACTAATTGTTGTAAGTGTGTCAAACTGATAAGGACCGCTTGCAATTCTAGAATAATGATGTGGTCGGTGGTGTTCGGTGGCCAAGTCCCGGATACCATATGGTCGCCGATGTGAACGCCCCACCCTTGAAGGGAGGCGTCTGAGAACAAGTGGATGTCGGGCGGAGGTTCGTAAAGGGGCACTGTCCGAGTAATGTACTGGACGTCCATCCAGAATAGTATTGTGGAGAGGGCGAAGTTATACAAACGCGGTCGCTGCTTGGGGAGCGCAGGCGATCGAGCGGTCCATTCGTCGATCCGAAAATGGTGGAAAGGCTGTACCATCCATCTGCCATACAGAACAAGTAGGGCTATGGAGTCCAGCAAACCGATGAGGGAGTTGAGCTGTGTTAACGTGTAGACGGGCGACCGAAGGAAGGACCGTATTTTTTGTAGTCGAGACGATATTCTGTGCGAGGTGGGCATGACGACCGCCTGAGCTAGGTTGAAAGCCACCCCTAGGAATTAGGAATACACAATTTTGCGATGGGGTTAAACTGATTTCGGGAAGTTGACTCAAAAGCCTAGTCAATGCAGAAGCCTTAGTGTGAAATCTCTGAGATTAGGCGGAGTCTGTCTTGATGAGGGAAGATCTAGTCATCCAGGTAGGCATCGGCGCGTACCTTGTGCTGATGAAGGACGGTTAGGACCGCTTTTAAAACAACGTGAATAGTCTTAGTGGTGCATTGAGGCCGAACGGGAGGCAGGTGAACTTGTATACCGTTCCGTCGTATAGGAAATGGAAAAGCTGGCGAACCTAAGCGTGACGAGGTACATGAAGGTAGGCGTCCGCAAAGTCTATGGAGACTGCACAGTCGCCAGGAAGAATAAAGTGTCGTATGGTTTCGACGGTCACCATTTTTTGAAGTTGGGGTTCTTGATAAACTGGTTTAGCAGTCGGATGTTGAATATAAAACGAAGATCGCCTGTCTTCTTGGGGCAAAGAAAAATACTGCTGTAGAATCCAGGCTGCTCCGAATTGGGTGCAGCTTGCCATGTTTTGCCAAAAGAACCGTGATTTTGTTGGTGAGGAAGTCCGTTGGCGGTATTGCTTCTAGCCAAGGAGGGGACTGGAGTGGAGGCGACCGGTAGACGGAGAAAACCTTAGGATAAAATGGATAGGACCGTTTGGTCGGTTGTAATCTCTTCCCAGGCTGGGAGGAAGAACCGAAGACGGCCGCCTACTGGTACCAGCACGGGGTCAACGAGAGGACCTGGGCCCTGGCATAGTCCGGGGGAGTTGTGACAACCTGGGTAGTCAGGTGTCAAGCTACAGCCATAGAAGCAACCGCGACCGCGTCCCTGTAACTTGTTCAGAAAGGGTGACCAAGCACGGCGTGGTGGAGAAGCAAGACGAGGTTATGGATGGGGTAGAGGTATAACTCAGTCGTCCTTTGATTCGGTGGAGACTGGAGGTCCCACCAGTCGTTGTCGTCGGGGGCCTTTAGACTTGTATGGCTTCGGTTTTTATGTGATGTCCAGGTGGGAACGAGGTTAGGAACCCCCCCCCCCCAAAGAGTGTTGGCCTCATGAATCGGTTGATTCCGAAGAACATGTCTAGTGGAATCATGAAGATTGGGGACCGTGTTAAGGACCACGTCGCGAACCAAGAGCGTAGAGTTGAGTGCTCATGTAAGCCAGTTCATGGAGTGGAAGGCAGCAAAGCAGGTCTTGCGAAACACTTGGCCGACCAGGGATGCAATGTCCTTGGTTTCATTTGGAGAAGGATCCATGGAGAGTTTTTCGCACAGAGCATTGGCGGCCGTGATCAGGACGTCGGCTTGAGAGGCAACTCGAAGACCGAGACGCAGGAGACGTTCGCTGTTGTGTAGGACAGAGGAGGGGCCCCGAGACTCGACAAGGAAGGTACAAGGAGGCACCGAAGTCCAACTTAACGTTTTCAGTGAGGAATTCCAATTGGAGTAGGTTCGAAGTTGTGGGAATTGGCCATCCCATCACCGGAGGGGTGAAAGAAAAACGATTCGCGACCGGCACGAGGCGGTGGTGGGTCTTTGTCAAGTTCCAGCGGTGTGCCGTTGCCCAAGATAAGGCCGCCCGTACGAAGTAGAGTGGTGAGCAGAGTAGTAGATTGCCCGAGGACTGGGTTTTGACGAGGAAGCTGGTCGCGGAGACCGAAGCCGAGTCCCGTAGAGAGACCACGGTTCTGCAAGGTTTGGTCGCTTGTGGTGATGGCTTGTATAGGAAATGGTTCGGTATGATGTCTTTAACCGCCTTCAGGAGATCCGGTAGAGGGATCCCAGAAGGATCTGGGTCGACCGGTTGGTGGAAAAAAAGCATGTCGTGAAAGCGCATCAGAATGATCGGTCGGTGGGGGCAGACGGTCGCCATAGACCAAGTCAGAAGTGTCCGAGTCGACCGAAGTCAGTGGATGATGCGGTTGAGGAACCGGAGATGGGGGTCCCTGCTGACGGGAGGGACCTTCAACATCGGTTTTGACAGACACATTTTCTTAGTTGTCGATGCCACCCAGTCATCTGTAAAGCAGCTGGGGTTAGGGGACCGAAGTGCCAAATTCATGAACCTTTTCACTTGAGAGAAGTTTGCTGCCGACGTCCACTGGCACTGAGTGGGAGGCGGTTGATTTGCGAGACGACCGTGAGGACAAGGGTTACTGGTAAAATGCTCGCCGAAAATTGCTCGCCAAGAAAATTGCTCGCATGAAAATTGCTCGCCGGGAAAATAGCTCGTCCGAAAATTGACCGTGCGGTTAATTGCTCGCTACATGTTTTAAAAAATTTAATTTATTTATTTTTTATTTTTTTTAACAGTTATTAGTTTTTTAACAGTAATTTTTGCAGTTTTATCATGTATTTGAGTGGAATAAAATCAAGTTACAGCGACAAAAATAAGCCTAAGTGAAGCGCAATTTAATTATCTTTCATTTAGTCCTACTCCCGTCTTTGGAGGTGCCTTGGTTCACACACGCACTTTTTTTTTCAAGTACACATTGAGCAAAAATGTTCTGTACTTACAGGATGTACTTCATTACAGGATTGACTGCATTTATGTTAACGGATTTAAGTACCCAACATTTTTACTCAATGTGTACTTGAAAAGAAAGTGCGTGTGTGCGTGTACCTCTACTCCTCTTGAACCAAGGTACCTCCAAAGATGGGAGTGTGACCAAATGAAAGATAATTAAATTGCGCTTCACTTAGGCCTATTTTTGTCGCTGTAACTTGATTTTATGCCACTCAAATACATGAAAAAACTGCAAAAATTACTGTTAAAAAACTAATAACTTAAAAAAATAAAAAAATAAATGTGGCGAGCAATTAACCACACGGTCAATTTTCGGACGAGCAATTGTCCGTGAGCAATTTTCCGGGGAGCAATTTTCGGCGAGCAATTAACCGGACACGAGGACAAGTCGATGGAGATGTCGATGGGCTGGGACGGTCGCTTGCGTTTGGCAAGATGTGACTTGAACTGCAGCTTAAGGCGGGGATATACTTCCTTGGGCCGAAAGAGTTCTTCCTGAAGGGACCGAAGATCCGGAGTCGACTTAGGCTGACCGCAAGGGATCGGAGAGGTCGTAGTAGTGTTGATGGTTGGGCCAGAAGCGACCGGAGGATCGGGCTACGATGGTCCAATAATGGGGACCGTAGGCGACAAGGAGGCCACTTAGGGCGACTGGGTACCGGAAGCGGCGAGCACTGAAAATTCTGGCAAAGGTTGGTCATCAGGGATGACGACCACAGGAGAGGAGGAGGACTCATCCGGGAAAGAGGGTCCCGAGGAGTACTCTTGGCACGAGGCATAGGGCGACCGAGGAGTAACGAGTTCCAAAAGAAGAGTGCACAGAGACCACAACCTGACAGGTCAAGGTGTAGAGAAGGAAAGATGAAGATCGACCTTCGTCTGCGTTTATACAGCAGAGGGATGCGCAGTGGGTGGCGACATCGGATAGTCCAAGAACTTTAATCTCTAGATTGCACAGCAAAAGAAGGAGAATGTTAAAAATCAGGTAACGGATATTTTCATGGCACATAGAAACTATAATAAACTTTTCATTATTTCTTTAATCTTCTTCACTACTACTACCAAATCACCACCTTCGTGCATGCTTGTATTCACCATCGCTAATAAACTAGATGTGCCATGGCATAATATTTGGCGGTCTAGCCGGTTCACCCTCCCTCCCACATTCCTCCCCTGTGGTACCCGTACCCTGCACCCCCTGCCTGCCTGCATTTGCTCAATGGATGATGAGTTTGCACAGTGCACGATGTGTTTACTGTGTGCACAACCTAACCATATCATATGTATACAGATAGGTGAGGCCAGGAAAAAATGAACATGTGTGCTCATCGGCTTCTGATTATGTTAAATTATTGCTTTTTAAGGATGAAGTAAAACATTAAATAATCAGGCTAGCGAAATGCTAGAACGCATTGAGTTTTAAAGTAGTTATTCGCAGCTGCAAATAAATAAATGAAGTCAATGTTTTTATGGTCGACTGAAATCGTCATCGCAGTCCAAAATAAAAATATCAAGTATTTAAAGCACATGTATATTAACGCAAGCATAGGATTTGGATGCCTGGTTGTTCCCCCTAGACACACTAAACTGGACAGCTTTATGCCTAAAGACAAATAGAAAGTATTTACATTAAAACACAAGTGTGAATTCAAAAATGGTCGACTTGAAAGTTGCGTGCAGTTACGGCGGTTTTAACCATAAACGGATTTTAACATTAAAAAAGTTGTAGATGAGATTTCTGCATTCTGCTTTTGCAGAAAGGTAGATAAAGTTCTGTACTTTATTGGCGAAAAAGATTGAGTCAATCGACTGAAGTTGGGGAGAAAAATGTGTTCCAGTTTTAGAAGATAGGCCTATGTTTTGGTCAGCACTGCTTTTACAGTACATGTTGAAATGTTCGTTGCAGTAGAACGATGTAAGGCCCCCAGATTTTAGATTTTTGCAGTTGAGGTCTCATCTCCAATCAGAATTGTGGCGAAGTGCCTTTACAACTGTAATGTAATTAGGTGTGCAAATTAATTAATTAATTCTTGATATTACCCATAATGCATACCAACAATCCTAGTTTATATATAAAAGCTTGCAGCAGCGTCATCTGGCCACTAGAACCCACAATCTGTAGTTGTGTCCTCTTTCCTGACACTAGACACTACAAGTACAAACATTAAGTGGTGGGAAATATCATTTTACAAATGTCATTACAAAAACCGTAACTATGTATTTTTTTGATTACTTAAAATCAATTTGCTTATACGAAAATCCCACAACAAGTGGCACAGACTGCGCCACTTTTTATTTTTTGTAATAGTGTACTTTTAACTTGTAAAACCGATCCCAGAGAGGGAAAAAGCACTTCAAGAGTCCTTGTGACTTCCTGTCTGGTTTAATATGGATTTGTTAGAAATGATGGATGACACCAAAAACTAGAATATATTTTGCATTTATTTGATGGACTTCTATATTTGTATTTGCTAGCGTGAAAATAAGGATTTATTTTTGGATGAACACCGATTGATTACATGGCCTGGCAGCAATATTGTGAGCATATTTCGTGTACACCAACTTTTCAGTTTTAGGAATTTTATTTTGTGCTTCACGGAACTCCAATTAAAATCCTCCCAGTGGGGGGATGTAAAGAAGCCCTACTCTGAAATTTGATTGGAGAGACAGCCCACCTCCAACTATCAACAAACTGAAGGGGGAAAACGTAAAATATCAGGGTGAGGCCTGGTTGATTTTAGTTTTTGTTACACCGAAAATATTCATTGCCTGTCTTTTTCTATGCATATCCTTCCTAATGGAGCTCTCAACCCCAAGCGAAACTTGTTGGCTTCCCAGCCGGGCTCGTAGCACCCTTCCGTGCATGTGCAGGGCGCATGCCTCTATATAAGCGTCCAGAGTGGACCACTCTTCATCTTTCTTCCTCTCAGTGTTAACCTTGGGAACCGAGAGGGAAGGCCAGGCGGGTAGAGGTAATGTATGTTTTTGATGTAAAAAAAACTAAAATCAACCGAAAACGTACAATACCTGTCTTTTTCTATGCAGACCTCGTCAAACATGGCTGTGGGACCAAGGTAATGATCACCTATGCTAAGAGCCTGCGGTCCCAAGTTCAAAACCCTGTGAACCGAGTGCCATCCATCAGAAGTGACCCGATGAAGCCAGCAAAAGATTTGACAGCAAAAGAACTTGACAGAGAACCAAGCTTGACAGGCATACAAGGTGGTCCACAAAAAATTGACGACCAAAGATTTTCTAAGTCCAACTTTTCTAGTTAGCCCCCTCAGATCAGGATAGGACAGAAATCAAATCTAATGAAACGGGAAGATTTCTGTCCTCTCCTGGTTATGAGGGGTGCTAACTAGAAAAGTTGGACTTAAAAAATATTGGGTCGTCAGTTTTTTGTGGACCACCCTGTATGTGTATAACACAACGAGGCTTTGGGACCGAAGACAAATCGGTGGAGTCGCAAGATCGGAGGATCGGTGTGACTGCGGCATAAGTGAGAAGACGAAGGTGGAGACAAGGAGGAGACCTCAGTTAAGAGGACCGTGAGGATCAGCAACACTTCCGCGATGGTCTGTGGGAACGTGGCTACGGCTTGTCACAATATAAAAGGAGTAAATAGGTCACAAATTGAATGTATGGGGATCGTGTTCTGGGCTAAGAAATGAATGAGTCATGAAAAAATGACTGTTCCAATACCTCAAAGTGGATGAGACTAGGAGGGTTGAAAACGTCGTTCGTAGGACTGGGAGAGTCTAGGACGTGGTTCCAGGACTGATGGTTGGTAGTATAGTGGATCGGGACAGTTGGAAGAAAAAGCCAAGGACAGTCTAGCTGAAGGAAACGGACTATGTCGGAACTAGAAGGGGTGGAAGTGCCAAAAACAGCTGGTTACGTCCGACGATTGATATAGAGTACAGAATGCACGCTTGAAAAACCGTGAAAGGGGACAAGGAATCATAGGAGTGAGGATGCACAATATTTTTGTGGCCTTTGAATAGGTTGGAAGTATAACGAACGAGTTTGCTGAGGCAGCACCTTGTTGCTGCTTGAGGGAGGGGTACGAGTGAAGAGATTATTTTTAAATTTGAAAATCACAAGACGGGTACAGTGATGTGATGATGGTTACCCGAAGTGACCACTATAGGAGATCAAAACGGAATTAAAAGTATTCAGGAAGCACTCGGAACCCGAAGGCAACACCCTCCGCAACGACGGCAAGTAGTGCAAGGTAAATGACGAATGGATGCGTCCGGCAATGGGCGATCCCAAGGAACTCTGGAATGAAAGTGGCGGTGTCATCAATTGCCACATACTGTAGGTGTGGAGATCGCGAAGGTCCTTGGATAGAAAGCTGCGGACTGTCATGATGTAATGTGAGGAGCAGTTGTTGGAGATTGACAAATTGAAGATGTAAGGCTCAGCAAGGAACTGATGAAGACCCAGGCTGAAATCAGGGTGAGGGGCTTAACCCGACGCGGAAGGGGGGAAGGCGATTCTTGCGAACCCAAAGCTTGAGAAGAAGACTGTATAGAGGAGGAATGCCCGGAACTGGTGAGATAGGTGTGAGTGGATCGAGGCTTGGAAATCATGAAAAGTGCGGAGATCGAGACAGGGTCAGCGAAGGCCCATAAAGAGATCGCCGAGATTGGAATTGGCGCAGTGCTAAGTATGTCATGGAGGTGCCGACAACTTTGAATTATTGAATTCAGTCATATGGGAACGGTCTGTTGCCCGAAAGGAAGAATCAATATCGTCCAAGCGGATTAAATCACCCTAGTGCCATTGTAGTACATGACGGATGGCAGTACAAAGAGCTGCCGAGGACAGAAGGCGGCAGGGGTAGCGGAAGGTCCAGGGAGGACTGGCAAGGCGGGTGCATTGGCCGATGATACACGAATTGTGGTGAAAGGTGAGAGCTATAGTGGAGGTACAGGGACAGACATGTCACTGAAAGGAAGTGGCCTGGGACGACTGAGTAGCTGGATCGGCGCTAAATGCTGTAACTGGTGAAAGTGAGAGTCATGTAAGTGCGCCTGGCTTCAGCAATGATGGGGCTCTCGTCCTAAGCGTAAGGCGTGCTAGCAGTAGATGCTGGTGTTCATCATGTAGCTCAAAGATGGAGGCCATGAGCTTGTCCCTGGAATGACGAAGGGATCGTTACGATCGCGGAGAATATGTAATTCTTCCCTAAAAGTTCTTGCTTGGGACTGAAGAAAAAACTAGGACAGTCGATTTTCAGAAGGCAAAGTCCTTATGAAAGAATCGGAGGATCGATATGATACACGGGGAACACGGACTGGCCCAAGCGATGATGAAGAGTTGGTTGAATAAGCTGACGACGGGGTAGATGATGGTTCGGTAGAGACCAGGCGTTCTGGCACGGGACTAGTTCATGCTCCTGGTGCAGTGGATCGAAGGGGAAAACAATGTGGCACACCCGACCTGTGGCTACTGTCGAGGCGGGTGACAGGAGAGCGAAGGCTGGCTCGGGTGACGAGGTAGAGTTTGCATGCGAAAATCGTTATCGACGAGGTGTCTCTGTACAGAGAAAAAGGCTTAGGGACAAGGGATAGGGAACCGGAGACAGGAGACAAAAAACAAGGTTCCAGGAGACAAGACGTTAGGCAATCTGGTAGGACTGGGCTCGTGGGACGCTGGTTGAAGCGACTGCAGCCTTTTTGACGAGCATAGGTGGTGGAGCGGTCAGCATCTAAGTCGTGGTGTAGTCGTAGGTAGAGGCTTGGTATTCAGCTGCAGTGAGCTGTGATGACTTAATCCTTGTTAAGGTTGTGTCGGCAAGGGCTCCGCTCACTAGCACCAGTGGCCAAAGGGTTCCAATCTTCATATACCCTACCTTTGACCAGACGATCTCAATGAACACATTTCCCGAACCTTTCAACCTACAGAAAGACACTGGTCTCCCTATTCATCCACCCTCCCCCTACTACTGCTTCATCCAGTAACCTGACATATCACCCTGTCCAAGGCAGGTTGCCAGATGAAGCGGTGGTCGGGGGAGGGCCCGGGGGGGGGGGGGGGGCGCAAGACGACCAGTGTCTTTCTGTAGGTTGAAGAGGAACGGGAAAAATGTGTTCATAGAGATCGTCTTGTCAAAGGAAGGGTTTATGAAGATTGGAACCGTTTAGCCACTGGTGCTAGTGAGAGGAGCTGATAGACATACTAACGAGAGCTGGTTACCATCATCCTACACGAGGATGGGCCACGGGCTAGTCCCCTCCCGTCTTGTAAGACGAAGATTACATTCAAGGAGAGTCGTAGGGGAAAACAACGTTCGACGGGATTAATGTTGTTGTCTTGTTCAGGTCAAAGGGGCTCGACGAAGGCGACTCCAGAAAGAATCACGGTCCGACCTGAGGTTTGGTCCCTGTTGGCCATAGTATAGTTTGGCCTTCCTAACATTCAAGTGATTGTGTAGGTGTAATGAAATGGTGGATCAGACAGCCCTTCGAACCCGAAGAAAGGCTGGCAAAGCTAGGTCTAGAGGAAGGGAAAACTTCAGAGCAGTCCAAAGGAGAAAGCACATGCTGTGTCCGTGTGTCACTGTGAATGGAATCAGTGGCTCGACTGGTATGAGTGCAGGAAGGATAAGAGATAGTGGTGACGAAGCAAGAGGCTCATAGCGCAGCCTGGGACTCGTAAGGCAACATGCCATACTTCTGGAAAGGAGATCGTCTTGAAAGGAGACCAGCCGGCTGTTATAGTGGTAAATCCTGAGCGGTCGAGGGACTCCCTACCTGGAGGACAGTGAACCGAAAGAGGATAGACCAGGAGGCTTGTAGCACAGTCCTGGGTCTGCAAGGTAATATGCCATACTTTAGAAAGGAGATCGTCTTGAAAAGGAGATCGGCTGGCTGTTGTGGTTGTAACGCCCGAGTGGTCGAGGGATTTCCGACTTGGAGGACAGTTAACTGAAAGTGGATTGTCATAAAAGGCACTGAACGCAGCCTCGAGCCCAGGCCCGAACTCCCGCGTCTTGGAAATCTGCGAAAAAACAGAAGACGTAGTGGTGCTCGGGTGTCCTAGCACCGGCGTTGGGCGCACGGGCAGACATCCGTAGTAGGAATAATGGCTGATGTAGAGAGCAGCGTCGCCAAGAAGGTAGGCGGACAGCAGGTTGCGGTCCACAAAACGCTCCGAGCCCCGATCCCCAGGCGGCAAAGATAAGCAAAACCGAAAATTCAAATCAAAAAGGGAGATCGAGCCAAGAACTCAAACGACGATACTCATCGGTTATCAGCGTACCTTCAGCTGATCAAGGTGGCAAGCAGACAACAAGTTGCGGTCCGCAAAAAGGCCCCAGGCCGGGCATAGAAGCCCGGTCCCGAGCCCCAGGCGTCTAAGGACAAGTAGAGCCAAAAATTTGGGGTCCGGGAGACTGGGCAAACAGCCCAAGCGACACTCCTCTCTTTTAGGACCAGTGTGCTGACGTCGAAGACGGTCAATTAAGGTTGTAGAAATGGGCAAGGGAGAGCCGAGAAAGCGAACACACGTGATGGTGCCCTACGAAGAAAGATGAATAGTGGTCCGCTCTGGACGATTATATAGCGGCATGTGAACCGCACATGCGCAGAAGGGAGCTATGAGCCCGGAAGGGAAGCCAACAAGTTTTGCTAGGGGTTAAGAGCTCCATTAGGAAGGACAAGCACAGAAAAAGACAGGTAATGTAAATTTTCGGTTATAAAAACACGCAACAAAGACCGAAATCGACACTGTGAACCTTTTTTTTTTAAATTTACGGGCGAGATAGGCCTATTCAAAACTGAATACTCTTTTCTTTAAGAACTGATTCTAATCCACATTTTCAAGATCAGTTTGGGCCACATTGAAGCCCTTAACAACCCCTAACTTTCCACAGGAACAGAACTTTAAATTTCCATTCCAATCACTATCTACACCACAAACCGTAAAACAGGAAGTGGCCTCCGTTACTGAAAACGATCACGGTGAACTTTCGTTTTTCAACTGTAAAATGCAATTTCAATTCTCTTTTGGCATACAGCGTTTTTAGCTTAGTGTCTGACGTAGAATCAAGGGTGACAGCTAATGCCCAAGCCCTTTTTGTATCAATGTTTATTTTATTTTGAATATCCAACATTTTTTCCTTTCGTCTTATAATCTAAACTTCGAAGTTTTAATTCGTCATTCACGAAGTAACATTAGTGCACGAATGTTATTGACCGTTTGCCTTATCTATACGTTGATAAAAAGAATTATCTGCTTCACTAATAGCTAATTAATTACATTAAATGCGCTTTACCACCAGTTTCAAACTTAAATATAAATTTACCGTTTTTTTTTCCATTTAATCTTTTTATTCAGCGCTACCTCACAGTCCCGTGCTTACGTTACTTATACAGGGTGGTCCACAAAAAACTGACGACCCAACATTTTGCAAGCTATCTTTTCTAATTAACACCCCTCAGAAACAGAAGATGACAGAAATTTTCCTGTTTCATTAGCTTTGATTTCTGTGATCACCTGGTTCTGAGGGGTGCTAATTAGAAAAGTTGGACTTAGAAAATGTTGGGTCGTCAGTTTTTTGTGGACCACCCTGTATTAAATGCAAGAATCTATTTAATTATCTCTAAAAATCCTGACAGTGACTTCCCAAGTACCAAAATGGATTCAGTCCTTCTATTAAACCGTTTGTTTGTATATATTGAGCTAAATACTACAAAAACCTACTACGGTATTAACCCAATTGTACATAAATAGAACCGACTTTTCTTAGCCTTGTGAGGTAAATCCGGCTAAGCTCGTGTAGATATCACACTACATTACTGTAGAGAAGGACTCGAGGCAAGGAATACTGTTAGACTGACCAATTACGTCACTAACGTTTGATTTTTATTGTCTTCAGTCAGCTGACCAGAGTGTCAGAGTGTCAGTCAGCTGGACCAGAGTGTCAGCTGATAAAAAGCATGCATAATTTACTAACTGGATGGTAGTGCAAGGTAAGACACCATAGTCTCTCTCTCTCTCTCTCTCCCCCAACCCCCCACCCCGAAAAAAAAATCTTTTCCACACTTTACAGACTCTTTTAGTTGTGGAAATCCTTTTTAGACTTTGACAGTAAATTTCTTTTTAAATAACAATTTCGAAAACTTCAAAATACCAGTATTACCTGGTTGATTTTGGTTTCTATTGCTTTCTGAAAATATCATTACCTAATTTTTAGCATTCTCCTTCTCCCAATGCTTTTTGACTTGGAGAAAGTTTGACGATATCCTTCTGCGTCCAGTGGTGGTTCCTCTGGGTAGGCAGAGCCTGCCCGAAATTTTCAACGAATCCTAGTCGCTTTAATACGTATCACAACTGTTAATTATAGTTCATCATCTAACTTTTTTTTTTTTTACAATTAATCTTACAATTCCTTTTAACTCGTATTCTTCTGCGATTACTTTTCCTGTATTGCTTGCTATCAACGCTTCCTTGAAAGACAGAATTGTTTGTAAACTAACGATAAGCATCCCTGCCGTGCACGCCACTACAAGCTGAGAGCAAGCAGTAGGATGGCCAAAAACTGTCTATGCTGCCATAGTTAGAAGCGACCATGCGTATCGGCGCTTCCCTTGCACAAGAGATGCCAGTTGTCGGGCAGAAGATAACAAAAGTTTTTTTGCCGGAACTTGGCCTTCTCGGTGCCCCTAGTCAGAATGTGAATGATGCCACCCAGGTATCTTTGGGGAATTTTTTTTTTAATGAAAGTCAAGGTCAAAATCGGTGTCCAAAATTCAGTTTCTTTGCTTTAAATTCTTATCCGTTGATTAGATCGAAAAACACAGAATACAAGTCTGAAACTAAATTAAATTTTTTTCCAGGAAAGTTCCTATGCAATTTGGACGCAAAGTTACCCCTTGTGGTCCAAAAAATTGACGGAAAGTAGTACATTTAGTATTACAGCATTCCTGACTATGCACCTTTGCTTTAACCTCTCTAATTACCCTAGACGGACATACAGGCTCTTCCGAAAGGTTGTGATATATTCTTTCCAGCAATGCTAATCACAATTGTGCATCTTAAATAGGGACCGTCCCACCGCCATTGAAAGTTGTTGTTGTAATGGCGTAGCGGTGAAAGAATATGTTGATTTTCGAGTTTAATGTGTTCCTATGAGATATCTAATAAGCCTAAATGGACATACTTAGGCTCTTCTGAAAGGTGGTGATGTATTCTTTCCATCAATGCTAATCACAGTTGTTTATCTAAAATAGCGACCGTCCTACGCCCATTGAAACATGATGTTGTAAAAACGTAGCGGTGAAAGAGAATGGTGATTATTTATTTCAAAGTGCTCCCACGAGCTATCTAATTACCCTAGATGGACAAACTTTGGCTCTTTTAAAAGATGGTCGTGTATTCTTTCCAAAAATGCTAATCACAATTGTATATCTTAAATAGGGCCCGTCCTATGCTCATTAAAAGGTGTTGCAGCGCACCATCAACGAAATGTGGGCGAAGAGTTTGTGCCAAAAGTTGGAGATATGGTGCTTATCAAAGAGAACCGAGTCGCTCGTCACCATTGGCCGTGGGCAGTTGTTGAAACCCTAACCGAGGTCGAGACAATAAATCCGTTCTTGTCAGCTTAGGCTGAAAAATAAAAAATGGGTTCGTCGGCCCGTTCAATTATTATTTCCACTGGAAGTGTAAACCGCCGGGCCCGGAGTGTAAAGTATTTTATTGTGGCATGGCCACATTAGTGCACGAGCAAATAGCTCGTGTCTGTCGTTTTTGTATTGTTTTAAGGTTAAGCATTGTAGTCAAGCAAGATGCTTGTAAGTTGTAGACAAACCGTTTACAGTAAGTAAACGGCGAAAGAGAATGGCGATTTTCGATTTTTAAAGCGTTCCCATGAACTATTAGTTGGGCGCCTTAGCACTATAATCGTGCACTTTGTGATGCAAACGTGTAAATGGGCATGAATAAAGGTATTATTATACAAAACAAGATAAGGTATGGAACCATGCTGAATTTCATGCGATGGCGTCATAAATTTAAAATGGCCGCCAGGAAAAAAACAGTTTTTTTCAGCTGTAACTCCTTAACCGTCAACAAATTAAAAGTACAATGTGAAGCAAAAACGTCCAGCACACAATTCTGGAGAGAAAAAGTGGTATACGTCTTTTACGTAAAAGCAAACCTTGAACAACAAAATTGTATTTAAAGTACATCACCCTTATTTCGCACGAACGCTTTTGTGGTTCAAGGGTTGCTTTTAAGTAAAAGATGTATACCACTTTTTCTATCCAGAATTGTGTGATGGACGTTTTTGCTTCACATTGTGCTTTTGATTTGTTGACTGTTAAGGAGTTAGAGCCAAAAGACTGTTTTTTCTGGCGGCCATTTTGAATCTATGACATCATTATATGATATTCAGCGTGGTTCCATAGCTTATCTTGTTTTGTGTAATAATACCTTCATTCGTGCCGATTTATACGTTTGTATCACAAAGTGCACGATTAAACTGATTATGGAAGCTAAGCCGCCCTACTATATCTAATAACCGTAGAAGGACATATAGTCTGGTGCAATTATCACTTTAGGTCGGAACAAATTCCCATAAAGATGAAACTTGGCAGATATGTCCAGAAATACTGCCCGATTAACATATTGAAAGTCCCCTAAAATCCCACTGGAGCTTTCGCCGCCATTTTGAAAATTTTATAGAGAAACAAATGAAAGATAACAAAAATCTCTACAAGAAAGGTCCGTATGATGTTTCCGTTAAAACCAACCGTTTATTTGCAATCTATACTGGTTTACTGAAACGAGATGAATTTCCACCGGCCACCAAATTATCTATATACTGGAGTGGGGGGAAGGGGGGACTGAAATAAGTTTCACATCTGGCAACCAATTTGCCCCTTTGGTTTCAGTTAGTACATGGGTAGAGGAGTCTAAAAATCCCAGGTCAAAATTTTTCAAGCTCCCCCCCCCCCAAAAAAAAAAACGGTTTTTCGGCTGCAACTCTTTAACCGTCAACAAATCAAAAGCGTAGTGTGAAGCATAAATGTTAAGTACACAAAAATGATATACTTCTTTTACGTAAAAGCAACCTTTAACCCTAATTAGCGTAGATAAGGACCGTCCTACGCCCATTTAAAGATGAAAACGTAATGGCATAGCGGCGAAATCGTATGGTGATTTTCGTATTCAAAGTGCTAGCCCTCTAATAGCCCAAAATTGACAGGCTGAAGATTTCCTGAAAGGTGGGTATCTATTCTTTCCATCATTTCTAACCGAAATTGTTTAGCTTAGATAGGGACCGTTCTACGCCCATTTAAAAAAGAAGAGGTAATGGCGTAGTGGCAAAAGCGTATGGTGATTTTCGAATCAAAGTGATCTTGCGAGCCTTCTAATTGCCCAAGATGTACATACTTAGGATATTCTGAAAGGTGGGGATCTATTCTTTCTATCAATCTTAACTGAAATTGTTTAGGTTAGAAAGGGACCGTTCTACACCTATTTAAAGTGTAGCTGTAATTGGTGTAGCGGCTAGTTTCAATTTGAAAGTGCCATTGTAATGGTCATATTTGTATTTGTATCTAAGCTAAACAATTTCGGTTAGGATTGGTGGAAATAGATCCCCACGGTTCAGAAAATCCTAAGCATTTCCATTTGGGGCTATTAGAGGGCTCCCAAGAGTACTTTGAATTAGAAAATCACCATACACTTTTGCTACTACCCCATTACCTCTTCACCTTTAGATGGGCGGAGGACCATCCCTATCAAAGGTAAACAACTTCGTTTGGATTGATGGACAGAATAGATCCCCATCTTTCAAAAAATGCTAAGCATATCCATTTCGGACTATATATATGTCACAAGAACACTTCGAACACGAAAATCACTATAACCACCAATTGAAAAAAGGAGTTTTCACACAAATTAAGGGTGATAATACATAAAATACGATTTTGGGGTTCAAGGGTTGCTTTTACCTAAAAAATGTATATCACTTTTGTGTGCTGAACGTTTTTGCTTTACATTATGCTTTTGATTTGTTGACGGTTAAAGAGTTACTGCCAAAAAAACGTTTTTTTGGGGGTTGGGCATGAAAAATTGTGACCCGGGATTTTCAGACTCCTCTACTCATGTACGAACTGAAACTAAAGGGGAAAATTGGTTGCCGGCTGTGAACTTCGTCAAAAAATTATCTAATTGCACCGGACTAATAGCTAGGCTCGTCTAAAAGGTGGTGATGTATTCTTTCTATCAATGCTAATCACAATTATGTAAATAATAATAATAATAATAATAATAATACCAATAAAAATAATAATACATTTGTTGCAAGATAGACAAGGCAAACAGGTCTGAAAAGGATCACAAGTTTCACTTACTGTCAGCTGCAACCCCCGCTGTGCCCGGTACAAGGAAGAACGCCAGAAGGATGGTAATTCAGGGTTTATTCCAGGGCCACGCGGTCTGTCCTTAGGAGATGTTGTCCAGTGGTTCAAGGATGCTCTGATCAGGGCTACTAGCAGGGTGGCACACTTCAGGAGGAGTTCCTAGCTGGTTGGGGACCAGCTCCCAGAGTGAGGCTGCAAGGGGCTGCAAGGGGCTGCAAGGCCTTAAGTACCTAGAGCTGCCGCCAGTACCTGCCACTGGTGGTGCAAGGTACATCCTGTACCATATCCTGGTATCCCATGATCCATCTCTGCTAGCAGCTACCCCTAGGGGCAGGCAAGGCCAGAGCCATCCAGACCACTGATCCCCAGGGACTGGACCATACATCAACATACATAGCATTACTGGAATACATCAATAAAGATACAGAGTATACAGACTACATAGCAAGGAGCCATAGCATCAGGGTAAAGAGGCCCACTAAGGCCTTAGTTCAAGGAGTAGGGGGGGAAGCTGTGGAAACAGTCATTGCAGAGGTCCCGCCCCCGAAAAGAAGGGTCATCGCTTCGTCAAGGTAAGAGCAAAGCAATTATTAAGCCAAGCTATCTAGTTATATAATAACTAAGGTGTTCAGAAATTATTCAAAAATAATACCAAGAAAGCGCACATTAACAACAAGTTAAAACTATGGATGCTATGGGGATGTTTAAGCTTTTTATCTGCTAATAATTTAATCGTTTGACTGTTCCAGCAGGGTGACATTACTTATGCATAACAGTAACGTTTTTTGTAAGGTCTGGGAAATCTTTTGAGCGTCATAAACTTGAGTTTAGTGAAAACTGCAGTCGAAGTGGTCCATCGGTTGAAGCGTGAGAGACGAAACAGTGTCAGTTTTTAGTAGATTAGTAGATTAGATTAGATTAGGCCTATCAGCCGCTGTGGTTGAAGTCCGAGGACGTTCAATAAAAACCCCAAGGTTTTTGATTTTTGGTGTTTGGGTCTCGTCACCAATCAATATGGAGCCTGGCTCCTTTATAGTGGGCGTATTTAATGATTTTGACATTCAATCATTTTAGGGGGCTGTGCGCTTAATACGAGATTTACGGTAATATCTTTTGATGGAAAATCAATTTTACAGAAAACGCCCAGGTATAGTAGTTTCTTCCATTTTCTGCAATCACAATAAATAATCTTGCCTTTATAATGTTCCGTAAAAAATATTTAGTTGATTATCACTCCTGAAAAATTGTCCCATCAAACGCCTATTTCCGTTCTGGGTTTTCTTTCCTTCCAGCGAGATAGTTAGCTGTTCTTCCAGCAAGAGTTAGCTGTTAAATCTAAAAGACCAAGATCTCAAACGTCAGTCTATTCTTTACGTACAACTTCTTCAGCTTGAAATTCAGGCTCTCCAAACCTTCTTTTTTTAATGGGCGTAGAGACTTTGCGTAACTATTAGATGTCAAGGTAGGCTAGCTAGGTTAATACGATAGCCATTAACAATTCAGAGAGCAGTGTGGGAATAGCTAGACAGACTGTTTTTCATACCAAGACTGAATCTACTATCACCGAAAATTCAAGAGAACACTTCTAGATTGTTCCATCTGTCGTCTAAGTGTGTTTTTCTATGGCGAAGGCTTACATCATAAGGCTTACAATAATTATTGTGAATCGTAACCTTTCTAAACACTGAAATGGAGTGTACCATTTAAAAATTACCCATACAAAATAAAAACTATCTTGATATTACTTACCACATCCACCTGGACAAGAAGAATTCTTAATTTGTAATGTTGTCCAAGTCCTTTTAAGCGTTCATGGATGTAATCTGGATTTAATAAGTGGTACCGTAAACTGTTCAAAAAAATAAAATAAAAAAATATTAAGCTATTCAGAAGACAGGTTAATGGAAATTCGAAAATACACAAGAAGCAGATTTAAATTATTTGAATTTGGACATCCCACCCTGTAATCATCTGTATAACAGGCAAGATGGAATAAGACTCTTTACTTGTGGGCTTGCAAGCGATAGTGCTAAACGACAAAATGTAATGTACTACTTGATAAGTACAATACTTGGATTACTGTCGTAATACTACGCTCTTTCATCCCAATACGTTTTCCAGATATCAAAAGTTTAAGTAACACTTTTCAATAACTTTTCAAAAAGTGACCAATATGTGGTTTTTTAACCATTAAACTACAAGAAAAATTAACAATTTCTGCCTTATGTAAGCACTACATAAGCATGCCTGCTTGTGACACTTGCAACATTTGTGATTACTGCTATAATCACAGCCGAGTAGTTTTCACCAGTCAAATTAAAACAATTAAACAATTAATATCTGTTGCTATTCAATATTTTTCAACCAAACTTGGCCAGATGGTAGATAGGCATGGAAGGTGTAGTTATACCAAAAATTATGCCATTCTGTAAAAGAGTAAAAGTAGGGGACCATACACAAATTTGACAACTGTTTCGTTGTTGCTGTTCTTGTTGTCCTGCCACCGTTTCAGAAAACAACTACTGCACCTACCTGAATTCTGAAACATGTTTTAAGCCTGAAATTTCTTTGTCCTTCGTCCTCAAAGAGATCACTTTTTCAATTGGTCGAGCCATACTCAGGAGTTACGGGATCCTGAACGATCAGTTTTATTGCTTTACATTGTTTCAAAAATTTGTAATTAGGGAACAAAGCCTAAGCAAACGCCAGCCGCAAGGCATAGACTAAAGGATAAAGAAATCCTAACAATGCTGGTGAACCAACAATTATTCACCGGTGCTTTCAGCAAACGTGAAGTGGAAGCTCATACTTATCAGAAAACAAAAACGAACTCGTTTGATGCTTAAGGTAAGGTTTAACTGAATTGAAGTCAAAACAGCAAAGAACACATATAAACTTTCCTGTAAGGTTTCAGATACTGTAGTGTTGCTGTACTGCTTAGGCCATGTGCAACCTTACTGATGTATTCAAATGTTTTTACCATGTTTACTTTTGCACACGATACATCAGCTAATGATTGGTGCATTCTATATGGCTAAACAATATCGCCGAAAAATATTTACAAACTAATAGTCTTAATGGCCACAGCACAGCTCTACATGTAATTCAGGGTTCGTGCAAGTCCTTAAAAACCTGAGAAAAGTTGATTGCGGTTCTTTTCACTGCGTGGTTTTCCCCATTGTGGGTATTTCCACTGTGTGTGGGTTCTTGCATGCAGCTTTTCACTGTGTGATGCTCCTGCTGCATTGTAAAGGTCTGCAGCCTTACAGCCGGATTGGAGAGGATACCCGGACTCCAAAGATGAAAAACCTCGGGGAAAACCATCGTTTTGACATCCCAGGAAGAGAAGGGCTCCAGAAATGCACTCGTACTCTTGTCTTATTCGTTATTCGCTTTATTCGTCTCTCTTAGAGGTGGCTTTCGCGTGCTCATTGACCCTTATGCTAACTTTTCTCTTCGTTTCACCGACATAACCAAGAGGGCAGTCACTACACGGTATACAATAGACTGCCCCAGATGTAGTGGGCAGCTTTCCCTCATCGTAGATCTGTTTTTCTTCTTCACCATCATTCTCGTCAACATTCTCTTCTTCACTCTTCTCACTTTCTCTTCTTTTTCTCCGTCTATCCTTTCCACTTCTCTCGTATTCTTCGTCTTACTCCTGGTCTGGTATTGGTGTTCCACTTGCGTTGCGGTTATAGCTAGTCTCTCGTCCTTTTCTGGTTCATGCTGTTCTGGCTCTGGTGTCCTATTTTCGGGTTGTCTTTCATCCAGGATTTTCTTGCCGAGAAGCTTCCGAATATTCTGGGGATTGCGGAATACACTATGTATTCTTATTTTACCGAGAGCCCTCTTAACCCGCTCACTACTTCCAGGCATGTAGGTCACAACCTCCATGGGGCTATCTCCAGCGTTTTTCTCTTTAACTTTCTTTCTGAGGGGGTCCTTCCAAGCTTTCGCTCTTTTTATTGCTTCATTGATAGCCCGAGCGAGGTATCGCATTGCCAAGTATTTTCTTTTGCTTTCTTGAACCAGCTTTCACCCTCTTTTACCTCCATGATCCTGCTCCTAATTCTCATCATCTCGCCTTTCATTACAGCTAGGAATTGGGATCTTGGGTGTCTCGAGAAAAAAGGGGTTTCTCTTTCGGCCTGTGTTGGTTTTTCGTACGATTTCCACTTCAGTTTTCCATCCACTCCTCTTTGAATCATGGTGTCCAAAAATCACTCTCTTGCTCGTCCTCGGAGGTGATTTTTTATTGTGATTGTATTTTAAAGGATGAAAAATCGTTTTTGTTTCTGCATAATTTTCGTGAAAATGTTCAAGTAATTAAGTTTGCGTAGCGGGTTTTTACGGGAATAATGTCTGAATTTTGACGTTCAAAGATTTCCCAGACTTTACAAAAAGTAAAATTCGGGTCCTCGGCAGAAGGGCTGGCCGGTGGGGATGAGTGTTGAGAAGATCTCTCATCTGTCAGCTTGGACATGGCAAGAGCGCCAACAGTCTTTCGGCAAAAGATGTCGGTGAAAAGATGTCTCTAGAAGTGCAAACCTTTTTTAAAAATACCAGCTCTTTAACGAGCAATCCTGACAATGTGCTTATAGTGAGGTCCAGATTTAAGATCACTCAACAACCAGATTCCCAGGTCTTTAACAAGCCTAGTTTTAGGTAAAGTGTGTCCAGGAAAAAGGAAATAGCCGTAGCATTCATTCGAGCGACCAATATGAAAATATGCATTTACTAGGAGTGATTGGGAGCTGCCAAGTGTCTGCCCAAGAGACCAGCTCGCTGCCAGCTCTACCAAGTTCGGCCCAACTTGAAAAGTCAATGACGGCAAAAGTTAACCTCGAATCAACAAATCTTATCCATAATTCATCACGGCTTCCGTCCCACGCTCACCAGCTCACTTGCATTGACGTCCCCTACTTCATGGCATTTTGCATCACCAGTAAACGAATGCCTCACATCCGAAGTTCAAGACCTCTTATCACAGGGCGCTATTAGAGAAAGTCAACGTCCTTTAAAACCGGGCCTCTACAGTTCAATCTTCCTTCACCCAAAGAAGTCTGCGGCGAAAGACTCATTTTCAACTTAAAACCTCTAAACAAGAAAATAGAAAATGGCCACTTCAAAATGGAAACTCTGGACACCATTCACCAATCCTTAAACCAAACGAATGGATGACATCAATAGACTTGGAAGACGCACAGCTCCACCCCACTACATATGTCTGTACACCATCTCTTTCATTTCATATACAACAACAAGGTTTACGAATTCTAATGCCTCCCTTTCGGCCTCAATGCAGCTCCCAGGATCTTCACTCTTATACTAAAACCCATCCTGGTTCATCTTCATCAAAACCAAATTACAGCAAGAGCTTCTTTGGATGACTGGATTTTGAACAGCCCCATCCCAAACCAACTCATCCAAAACCGAACCTTCACCATCACCCTACTCAACCAGCTGGGTTTCGGCGTAAATCTAAAAAAGTCAAGACTCACACCAGCCCACAAGTTCATTTTTCTCGGAGTCTCATTCAACCTTGCATCTGCAACAGTGATGCCCTCACCGGACAGAATCGAGGGCATAATCTCAACTGCAAGAACCTTTCGTCAGAAATCGCAACACTCTCTGAAGGATCTCAACTCACTCATAGGAAAAATGGACTCTGTGGCAAATCTTGCCCCTTACGAGAAATGGATGACCAGATCATTCGACCACTTCGGTATCGACACATGGGGAAAGCTCCTTCAACCATCTAACTTTTAGCAACCAAAACGCGACAGCTTCCCTACAGAAATGCTACTTTGGCGGTCAGACATCGTCACCCTTTCACCGTCAGTTCTGCTCCACGAACCTCACCCAGATCTCCTGCTACTCACCGACACTTCACTGGAAGGATGGGGAGCACACACCACGAAATTTGAGGCACATGGACAGACCAAATTCAAGATCATATACGTACTACAACAACGTATAGATAAACGTATTAGAAGTGAAAGCAATCCTCAATGCTCTATATCATTTTCAAAACCTAGTCACAGGGAACACATTCCAAGTCCAAGCAGACAACACAACAGCATTGGGCTACATTCAAAAAGACGGAGGCACGAGGTATCGTCAACTCCACGCAGTCACCTCGACAATCTTCAACTCAAAACTCAAAACAACGATATTGCCTCTTCACATCCCAGGCAACAGGAATGTAACTTCAGATTCTCTTTCTCGCCACAAACTTCCTTCAGGGGAATGACCCTAAAAACATCCATCTGCAAACATCTGTTTAACACATGGGGTACTACGATGGTCGACTTATTCGCCACGAAGCACAATGCCAGACATCTCCAATTAAGCAGTCCAGTCCCCGACGATCAAGCATGGGCTGTGGAGGCACTAACAATACTTGGAACAATCTTCATGCTTACCTTTTTTCACCATTCAAACTCCTTCATCAAGTCCTCCAAAAGATAATGCAGATGCAGGGATTATTCCTACTAATTGCACCAAACTGTCCATCAGCAACCTGGTTTCCCGAGTCTCCTAATCAGCGACCCAAGAAATCGGCTAGAAATTCCATACCTGCTATCACAACGAAAGATAACCGGATTCCATCCAAACACCAGTGCTCTTAACCTACACGGGTAGCTAGTATCGTCAAACTCATCAAAGAGGCAGCAATACTTGAGGAACGAGCCATTAGCATTGCCAGCAAAGCCATTATAGATTCAACAAACAGAATCTACGACAGCCACAGAAAAAAATGGTTTCATTGGTGGAACAGAAGGAAAGTCAATCCAGTCAATCCCGCTCTTCCCGAATTACTAATTTTATAAAAATAATAATAATAATAATAATTATAATAATAATAACTTTATTATAAATTACAATTTAATTGCAATCCTCAAAGCTTTTTGCAAAGCTTGTTTGAGATATAATACATTTTATTCGAATTCAATACGTTTCATCACTACATCTGACGCCCTCACTGGCAACACTGTTACATATATACATACTGTATTATATCAAGATACATAGTTACATACAATTATATTACACCAAGTTACATAAATACATACACTGTTTTACATCAACTTACTTTATCATTATGATTTATTAAGTCATTGTCTAAGCTGTATCTTATATTAATATTGATTTTTTTTAATGCTGTGAGTTTTTTAATTTGTTTTAAGTTCATTCAGATTTGCATAGCTTTAACATTTTGTCTGGAAGTTCACTAAATAGTTCTGGTATATACCATGTTTTCCCTCTTTTTCTATAAGAATTATTCCATTGTGGCATTTCATATTTTCTTTTACCAACACGCAATTTACTAATGTTTTTTGATAATACTTTATGTTTATCACTGTAATAAATTTTTATTATTATTGTATAGTTTTTTAGTCCCCTTATTTTAAATAATTTATTTTCTTTTAATAACTCAATTGTTTTCCTTTTCTTTTTGTTGTTCCCAAATAATGCCTTCACTAATTTAATCTGAACTTTTTGTAATCTCTCAATTATATATTATATAGTATTACCCCAAAATTTCTATTCCATAACTGAGTATACTTTTTATCCATGCATTATAACATTTAATATCTTTTTCAGTTTATATATTTTTTGCATAAGTTGTCTTAATTTTTTTATAATTCCAATTACATGTTCTTTAAAGTTTCAGTTTTTAACTATTATTAAGTCCTAGGTATCTATTATTTTTATTTTTTCAGTTCCTTACATTTTTCATCACATGTATATTTAATTTTTCCTGGTATTAAATTTTTACAATCACCATAATGTTTTATTATCCATATTTATTTTTTATTTTTCATTTTTGGTACCGATATATCCATTTGCAAATATATAGTTCATTTTCTATAAAAAAAAATCATTTAATATGTTGAAGTCATATTGTGAATTTTTCATCATTTCGTCACAGTTGTTTATTGATATTAATATTGTGTCATCTGCAAAAAGGAAATTGTTGCCTTTTTTCTATATTTTCATCAATATCATTAGTGTAAATTAAGAATAATAATGGTCCTAGTACAGAACCTTGTGGTACTCCATTTTTAACAATTTCAGTTGAGCTATATATCTACCTTTTATTTGTACTATTGCTTTCCTGTTGTATAGATAATTTTTAATAATGTTGTATATTTTACCTCCAAGTCCTAATTTATAACATTTATATAGTAATATTTTTTGATCAAACGTATCAAATGCCTTCTGTAGGTCAACTAGTACTATTCCAATGTATTTACCTTCATTCAAACCTGTAGTGATTAAATCATTAATGTCGGAGAGTAATTCAGTTATATTTTTATTTTTGATATAACCAAATTGTGATGAAGTTAGTAAGTTCCTCGTATCCAAAAAATTTCGCATTTTATTTGTGAACAATTTTTCTGTTATTTTATCTATTATTGATAATAGTTCTATGGGTCGATAATTATTAAGATCTTGTTTGTCTTCTTTTTTGTATGTTGGTCGTATAATTTGTATTTTTAGTGTTTCTGGCCAGGTTTCTTTTTTAATCATAGTGTTTATTAGTTTGCATATTGTAATTGCTGTGTTTTCTTTCGTCTTTTTTATATGTTCAGTCTGAATTTTCTCAAATCCCGTAGCTTTCGTATTTTTTAGTTCCATTAATATATTTTTTATTACACTTTCATTTGTATTATCTATATACACTGTTTTCTTTGTTCCACATTCTTTTCTTTTTCTTTTTTTAAGTTTCTATAGTAAGTACTATTTTTATAGATTTCATGTTCTGTTTTATATTCTTTTTTTTTTTCTGGTACTTGTTTATTATAATTTTTATTAAAATTATTTATATATAAGCAATGTTTTGTCCTTTAAAATTTTGTATTATTCATTATCCATTTCTTTACCTTTATTTGTATTAAACAATTCATTTACAACATCCCATACTGTTTTTTTATTGTTTTGTAAATTTCCCAATTTTTCTTGAAAGAATTTGTCCTTAAATTCTTTAATTTGTTTGCTTATTATTTTTTTCATACTTTTATATTCACTAATCATCGTATTGTCAGGTGTTTTCATCTTTTTAATATTCTCCCACATTTTGTTTTTTGTTTCTATTTTTGTTATTAATTCGTTTGTAATCCATTCTTTTCTTTTTTTATATACTTTTTTATTAGACTTTTTTGTTGCATGTTTTTTTTTTTGAATATGTAAAAGGCCAAAAACCATTTTGGAGAGGATAGCTGAACTCCAGCTGTCAAAAAAACCTCAGGGAACCATCGTTTTTCAAGACGGAACATTTTTTTTTCTCAAGCGCCCAAAACGCAAAAAGACCTAGGTCTTATAACCTCCACCGTTTCCTGAATAATGAACCAAATCGGCCAAACTTGGAACCCTTTAATAGCCACACTCTCTAGCTACAGGCTGGGGAAAGCCTAATACCAAATTTCCATCCAGAAAATTATCTACAGCCATTTAAAATTCACTCCAAACCACCCGCAGCGCTCATCACTTCCGGCCGCCATTATTCAACATTTCTGTACATTTGTAATTACTTCTTTTTATTTTCTTTTAGGCATAAAGCCAAATTTTGTTAGCTTAGTTGTGGGTTAGGAGGGGCTTCCTTTGCAAAGGTACTTAACCTCATGATTAGGTTGTTTTAAACATAAGTGTGATATTTTTTATCTTATTTGTTGTGCACCAAAAACTATGAAAAATGTCCAGCCTACATGAAAACTAGTTTTCTGCCACTGCAAATAATGCTCGTTTTAATGTGTTTTAGCATTCTTTAATAACTTATTATTTATCACTTTGCTATTTTAACTTGCCCCGTGAACCCTACCACTTGCTCGATGATTTTATTTAACTTTAATTTTTACCAGACACGAATTTTGTTGCACATATTTTTGCCGAAATTCTCCATTATAATCGCCGATCGCGACCACAATTCCCAAACCAAACAAACTAGCTTTCCTTCTATTAATTCAATAAAACTTTCCTTCTATTAATTCAATAAAACTTAGAGATCTGTTCAAAATGCAATCCCAAAGTCAGTCTGTGCAATGTACTTCGTCCCCCCCCCCCCCAACCTTGTTGTGGTGTCCAACACTGCAGTTTGCCATTAAAGCTTGTTAGATTTAGCAGTAGTGAATTATTCACTGCAAAAGCCACTCTACTAAGCTTTAATTCGAAACATTCCACAAAATAGTCACGTAAATACGAATCCTACAGTCAATATTTTAATGCAAAGGCCATTTCCCAATGTTCATGTGTTCAAAACGCATACAGGCTTATCTTTACATGTCCCTACTCCTTCAAACGGCTCTGCACCAAAACCCTTTGCTCTGCCGACTTTTCTATTGTTCTCCAGGCCCTCCACCAATCAGACCCCCGCAGCTCTCCTCGGTGTCCACGCTTTTGCAACCAAAGTCCGCTGCTCCAGCATAAAAAGCCCCAGTTGCCCTCCCTCTACAGCTCAGTCAGCACAGCTCACAGATCTCAAGCTAGAGGTGGTCACGCCGATCGGGAAAGGAGACAATGCCGTCCGAATATTGCCATGCCGGGTAAATGGTAGTGGTTCGTATCTTCACATAGTTAAACCTGAAAGTTAGTATTTAGGCCCCAAAATCTAAATTCTTAGTTCAGACTCTTAAAACCTAACTTCTAGCTTGAGAAATTATGGATGTAACTTTTTCTATCGGCAGTTTCTAGTCTAAGCTAACCATAACGTCAGGGAAGTTCCCTTCCAAAAACTAAAACATGTTATCTTACTTATTTTAAAGCTTAATCTAAGTAAAAGTCTTCTTAAATTGTTAGTGTTTGTCGCGGCAGGACTAGTTCAGATTTAATAAGAGGTTTAGTAGGTTTGAAGGTGCACTTCTTACCCCTAAATCGTAAGCCCGATTTTTAATTGAGAGGTTTAAATAGACCTGAAGCTAACTTCCTAGATGTAAAGTTGATTTATACTGGAACCGTAATTCGGTAGTGGAGTTTATATTTGAAATTTCTTGTTGCTTTAAACTAAAAGCTTTTCTTGTGAAAACACGTAAAATTGTAACTTGCGATGTTTTGTTTTGTTAAACTGCATAAATAAAACCAAGCGTTTTAAACGTCAGTTGTTTCCCCAAGTGTTAATTGTTGAGTTATATCTAATGCCTGTCATTATTTAGGAAAACTCGGTATATTGTTGCAATTAACGTAACTCCACCATGGTGGCAGCGCGTACCTAGTGTAAATAGTACTTGTTAGCCCTATAAAATTGATAGGACATTGTCGCTCCGTTCCTTACGTCGGGCCCGTAGCCAAACTGTGCTTTGATAAACAAACAAATCACGTGAAAGTATTATTTTAACCAAGACCAAAGTCAACCAGATGTCGGGGATGTTACAAGCACCTCAGCCGTCGTAGCATCTGCCGTTACAAATATACATTGTTTATTTTTTGTTAGAATTTCTTCATAAATAGCCTCTGGTTCTTCTATTTTATCTAAGTATTCCTAATCTATCTGATTTAGTTTTGTTATTATTTCTACATTGTCGAATTTCCAGTATTTTTCTTCTTTTGTTTCTGTGATTTTTTTCTTTGTTTCGTGATTGTCTTTCCCACATCCATCCCATTGCCATATAATGGTCTGCAATTTTCTCGGTTAGTTCTCCTCCCATTAATTCTATTTTGTTACTATAAAAAAATATATGGTCAATACAAGATTGTTGCAAATGATTTATTCCATTTTTTAATACTATTTCTTCCCGTGTTGGGGAATTAATTTTACTTTCAAACCCCAATGAACTTACTTTCATAATAGTCTATTATTGTTTGTTCAAATTTCGCCTCAGATTCATTATCTTTTAAAAGTATCATGCACAGCAATAGCTGTGTATATATATGATTAAGTCTTCTCCCCAGCATAACTAAACCTATTAATTTCTCCGTTTCTATTCAATATATTTCGACCAAACTTGGCCAAATAGTAGATAGCAACTTTTCCAAACTTTACACCAACTTTTATGCAATTCCGTGCAAGAGCAAACGTAGGAAGCCACATGTAAATTTGAAAACTGTTCAATTGGTGTTGTTGTTGTTCTTGTTCTTGGCTGACACGGTTTCAGAAAAAAACTACTACACCTACCTAAAATCTGAAACATGATCTGAGCCAGAAATTTCCCTGGGCTTCAACCTTACAGGTACCACTTTTTCAATTGGTCGATCCATTCCGGAGTTACGGGACCCTAAACGATCATTTTGATTGTTTTACATTGTTTTAACCATTGTATTTAAGGAATAATGCCACTCTGCAAACTCCAGATCCATTCTTCGTGCACGTGGTATGTCTTTGCTAAAAAGTTGATTGTTAAAGGGCGAAATGAAAGAATCCGTCTTTCAGCTAAACGATATACATTTAAACCAAACTAAGCTAGGTTGTTAATTTCGAGGCCGATTGGCAGCTAGAAACGATAGGATGGCGTATTTATTTCGCAGATGGAGGCTTTCAGAGATGAGTTGAATTGTTTCAAAGTGGCCAGCAACAATCGACTGCATGCATTAAGCTTTGTAGCGGGACGCCATAGCTGTAAAAAAGGTACAAGGATTACAAACAAAAACGTCAAGTGTGCCGTATATGATTGAATTTTCACTTGTTAAAATGAACACGGATAAAAATTGATGATTTTTAATTGAAATAATAAAATGTACTATTGAGAATATTCCATCTGTTTAGCTGCTGTTGTGCTTTACCAATCATATATTTAAAACGTAAAGCACAACAGCACCTAAACAGATGGAGTTTTCTCAATTGTACACATTATTTAGTGTTCATTAATTAAATAACAAAATTAAGTGTTCATTTTAACAAGTGAAAATTCAATCATATATCCCCCTTTTTTACGGCACACTTGACGTTTTTGTTTGTATATTGATGTTTATGTCACCTATGATCATTTGATATCTCCAAGTTTCTGTGCTGTTACTACATTTTATCCAGTTTATTTATTTTTTACAAACTCCTTATTCTATTATGGTTTTTCTGTATATAGCTATTATTTGTGCTTTTTTAGTTTTATCATCATTTTCATTTATAACAATTTCTAGCACATTATTATCAATGATATCAATTGTTGTAATTTTCACATCTAGAGCACTAGATCCTCCTCCTCTCATCGTTACCTCCCTTGTTAAAATATTGGTTGTATATCCACTTATATGATAACGATCTGCTTCTTCTCGTTTTGTACTTATTTTAGTCATTACAATTATTTCCCAGTCAATGTTAATTCCATAAGTTGTTGTTCAAACAGTTCCCAATTCATTCTTAAACTTCTTATATTTACATGAAGTACGCTCATATTTTCATTATCTTCAGTGTCCTTCATTATCGTTTCAAATGCTGATTTTTTATCTCTGAATCATTAGTTGACGAATGCTTTTCAGTTTAGTTTGTTTAGATCCTCTTTTATGATTATTACTTCACTGATTTCTGCATTCTTACGCATCATGATTTTTCCGTTCTGAAACCACACATACTTGTAGTGCTTCTCTGTGGCAAAATTGTTTGCTTTCTAAAATAATTGTTTCATAATGGGGTCATATTTTCATCGAGGTATATTCTTTTCCTCTTTCCGTTTCTTTACATGTTGTCATTCGTAACAACTCTCTTTTTATTTTCAAGTCACTTATCCCTGCTATTTCTGTACTTAAATTGTATTGTTATTGTAGTAAGTTTCTCTTTGTCTCTATTTGGTATTCTGTGTGCTGCTTCAATTTCTGAGTCGTCATGTTCAATGTTAAAGTTCTTTGCTAGATTCCTTATTACTAGCTTAATGCCCTTTTCGGCGAAGGAAAGCCCAGCTGAAACAATACGCAACAATGTAAAAACCCATTGTTGCCGGGAAAGCCCGCACTTTCATCTGAAGGCGGGAAAAGTGCAGAATGCCCGGGGTTTGAAAAACACCTTATTTCAACAAATAAAAAACACGTTTAAAGTAGCAAAGCACTACATTGCAATACCGTTACATTTACAAAAGTTTACATAATGATTGTAAAATGGGAACAGTTTTTAATCACCAAATGTTCGACCAGGTTTTCATTTGTAACACTCCGGCTTGATAAATTTGCTACGACGTTGAAAATATCGCTGATATTTGCTTGCATACCACGGCTACTTTTCTTGTACTGGCGTAAGAATTACAAGTTACGGTGGCCAGTAGTTTCCACGATGAGCTTGCTCTTCTAGATTGGCTCGATACAAAGATGTTGCTGACACGAATGTTGTGATGTTGTAATTGCTTAATAGCCATCCAACTTAGCAATTAGCATCTGTTGCAACATTTTTGACGATGTTGCCCCGAAACATTTTTACCCACGGGGCAGTTGTAATGCAAAATGTTATTACTGTATTTCTTTTTGGGTTAAAATACACAACCTCAGTATTTGCATGTTTGGGCCAATGATATTGATACAGTCTGTGCACGTTAACAGGACAACGAGAAGGATTGTCGGGAAGAAAAAATGCTTTGACTCTCTTCGGTTGCACTTTATATGTTTTAAATAAATAAGCACAAATTCCTCTACAAGCAAACAAGCCGAGGAAAACAAGCCGATAATACAGTAGAATTAACGTAGTACAGTAAGCCACCTTTGGAGTGGCATGACCCGGCTTCAAACTGGCAACCCAATTCGTCCCCAGATCACTGACATAGCTGTTTGGCTTGTTTTCTTCTTTCCTTTACATGTTTTAACTCACGCTGATTTGTTTTAGAAACGTTTTCTATGTATTCAAGGTATTCCCGCCCATTTTCATTTGACCTACGAAAGTTCTGTGCTCATTTCTACCACCCAACGCACAAACACGCTCATCGAAAAGCACAAACATGCATATAAAAAAGCACAAACAGAGAATACGATAAGGCCTTTTGTTCATCAGTACCAAAAACTTTAGTTTCACGCAACACGTTCAACTGTTTTCGAATCTTTACCAATAATGTATAACAATAGCCCATTATTTCAAGAACGTAAAACAATACCACGTTCTTTCTAAGCATAGTACGTTTGCCAACATAGCCGACAATGTGAACGAGCTCTTCGCCGTAACAGGCATTAAGTCGGATAATGACCGAAAAACTTGTGCATTCCTAAACAATGGCACTCGGGACGCTGCGCGCCCTCGGGCATTGTTTAGGAATGCCCGCGGTTTTCGGTCATTATCCTTGACAGTTATGTCTTCATCAGGTAGCCAATCTAGTTCATTTATTTCCAAGTTTCTGTTTCTTTCATATTGTTCTTTTTCCTTAGCTTCTCAGTACATTGTGTTCATTGTTTGTTCCAACACTGTATTTCTTTCTTCCATGTTTTCCAATTCTTGTACTCTTGTTTCCATTTCTTGCATTTGTTTCTTCAGCTGTTCATTTCCTTTCCAAGACATTTTGTTCTTCACTTATAAATTCTATTGTTTTTTTTTTAATTCTTCCATTGTCTCACATTGCTTATCATATTTTAATATCAGCTTATCAATTTTTTCTTCCCTTCTTCTCATCATTGTCTTCATTTGAACTTCATTTTCTACGTTTTCATCATTTTCTTCATCATCTTCAGCTCTATTTTTGTCTGTATCATTTTCTGAGTTTGTTCTTGTTTTTCTGCATTTCTGTTTGCATCTCCATTCTTCTCTTTTGGTTTCATTCATGCTTTTCCATGTTTTTTGTTTTACTCCTGCACAGTTGTAGCAGCATTTTAGTTTGCACTACTCACATGTTGTGAAGTCTCCTTGGTTTCCAATTTTTCCTTCACATTCTCCCTGACATCTTGACATGTTTGCGAGTTGTTGTTGTTATTAATATTCAATTTGGCTGTTTTCTTTGACTTTGTTGTTTTTTCCTGCTTGGATCATCTTAATATCAAGTAGTTTCTGCTTATTATCACAAAAAATTCCCGTTACTTAGTTCATTTAGTTTCAATCCAGGTCAGATGGTTTTGATCCGGTTTAATGGGTTTTGATCCAGTTTTTAACTTTTTAACCTTTTGTTGCAATTTTTTCCGAACTTGTAGTTTTTCAAACGCAAATCGAACACACACCAAATTTTTATGCCAATGTCTTCCTTAGCTCTTTTTTGTTCAGTTTGCCTCAAGTATTTTCTTCAGATTTTGCTCCTTCTACTCAATATTCACTCACCAAACTTTCCCTATTTCTTCTTGGTGCTCTTATGTTCTAAATTCTTACTTCACATTTCGTTCATCTTTCTGCCAACATTTTCAGTTCTGCTAGCACTGACGCCATCTTGCAATAATAATAATAATAATAATAATAATAATAATAATTTGTTGCTGGAGCAACAGGACTGACAAGGACTCAGGGGGTCACTGACTGTCAGCCTAAAAAGAGGACAGAAGTAAACATGTGAAGATAAAAAGCAAAAGGGGAAGGTGTGACAAAGAGTATTGAATGTGATTATTAAAATGCAAAAGCAAAAATTAAAAGGGTGCGTACAAGTTAAACATAAAACAAGTTTAAAAATTACATGGCCAAATGAATTGGAATAGGTAGGGTGGGTAGGGCCACGACTGCTTTACCACCAAGGTTAGACCTACCAGGGACACGAAGGTCCCCGATGGCATCGCCACATGTGAAGGAAAGACAGGGCAGGGGAGATGGCCAATTGTACATTTATAATTTGCGAAACAAGCAGACTGCCAATTAAGGAAGTTTTTGTCATGTATAACAAAAGACATGGTAAGGGCAAAAATTAATGTCGCTTACATTCAGTCTGTAAAACTACTCAATCATCAAACTAAAAAGTAAAATCTTGAAACTTGGCCCAAAAAAAGGCTAACGTCACACACAAGCATAATAAAAACATTAACGACAAAAGAAACCAGCACGTCAAAGACTGTGCACACAGACCTGTTTTTCTCACAGACCTGTTTTTCTCACAGACCTGTTCAAGGAAGGCCTAAAAGACTCCACAATTCTGATCTACTGTTCAGCCCTTAACTCAGTCTTTAAAGCAGCAGCCATTAACAATCTTTTTGATGATTTTCACATATCTTCCCTCATCAAATCATTTGAAGTCGAACGTCCCACAATTAAACGGACCTTCTCAGATTGGGACCTTGCAGTCGACTTGAAATCCCTCACAAAGGAACTCACGAACCGAAGCAAAACTGCCACATGAAACGTTCTAACAGTAGTGGGTATATGCGATATGAGGACAGAACCAGCCCTACCCCCCCCCCCCCCCCGGAAGTGACGTCACTTCCGGTCCTATGACGTCAATTCCGATCCACGATGGCGGCCCCCATTCATCATCTGGACGAGGGTGGGAAAGTGCTTTTTGCTACCTTTTTGAGTCCTTTTGCTACCTTCTTGAGTGGGGGGCGGCGCCCATGCGCACCGGAAGTGACGTCATTCAAGATGGCGGCACCCATGCGGACCGGAAGTGCAGCCAAATCCAAGATGGCAGTGCCCATGTCCCCCGGAAGTGACGTAATAGTTCACGTGACCGGAAGTGACGTCATCCAAGATGGCGGTGCATTAAACTTGTCTAGACTTGCCTAAACTTGTCTGGGCTTGCCTAAACTTGAGTATAAACAGACAAGTTGGTGCTATGAAAGTTTAACAAATTGTTGGTAAGCCAAAGAAAGAAAAACTAACCAATTTTTTTTTTATTTACCACCAGTAAATGAAAATGTTTAATGAAAATGTGTGTGGATTAAAATCCTAAGCAATTTGGCTAATTAGAAATGAAAAATTGTTAGCCAAAATAAGATTCTTATTGATTTGTCTACCATTAAATCCCTGCAATTCTGAATTCTATTATTTTTCCAAAATTTTTCCATATACCTATAAACCTATGATGTTTAATACACAAAAATCAAGAAGTCATAGATCTATAGAATCCGTACAATTCAATTTAACCATTTATTGTGCAAATTTAATGTTCATGTAGGCTACATGCGTAACCCTGTTATTAGGTCTACTTAGTGCTGGACGTTTCTTAAACAGGTTCATAAAAAAATTGGAATTCCGTGACAACCTTATATATGGGGCCGTAGATATTGGTAGAAAGGTAAAGGTAGGGTCACCATAAGGTAGGGTAACAATAAGTATTTACAAGTCACAACAGACTGAGTCATACTCTTTCCGTAATAAAGTTCACTGAGAATAACGATTTGTCATGCTGTTGGGAGTCGAACAATTGGGAAATTTCTAAAGCCCCTTAATAAAAAGTTTTTACCTGTGCTTTTCAAAAGTGCGATAAAACGAGGATATGATAATATTGCTTCTTTCCACACCACCCAGGAGGTAAAACATATGGCGCGGTTTTTTTTTTTTTTTTTAACGTGGTTTCCCCATTAGGCCTAAATCCACGCGGCTCGGAGATCATCATAATCTGGTCTCACGAGCTCATCTTTTCTCCAATCTAATTTTTTTTTATCCTCCGTTTCTAGACATTGAACTTTTCTTTTACTGGCGGCTTTTTTCTGTGGTCTAGTCGCTCTTTGCTCCTTCGTTTCTTCAGCTTGAGTTTTTCTTTGATCAGCGGCTTTTTTCTCTAGTCTAACCGCTCTTTGCTCCTTCGTTTCTAGAGCTTGAGCTTTTCTTTTACTGGTGACATCTTTCTTTAACCTAGCTTCCATCTGCACCTCCGTTTCTAGTGCGCGAGCTTTTTTCTTATTGATAGCATCTTTCTTTCTAGTCTCCTTCTTCCATGCCTCAAAATCCTCCAACTTTCTCCGGCGGTTCTCCAGTACGGCGAACCTGCAGATGGCCTTCTCGTTCTCCTCGGCTGTTTTCACTTCGGTCAGTATTTGCGCTTCGCTTTGTCCTTCCAACTGGAGGGACAATTTTTCCTCTCCCTCCTCGTCACTCATCACGTTCACGTCCGAGTCGAAATCGTCCACGTATTCGTCCCAAACACCGGTATCGTAGTGACCGATGGCTAGCGTATCTTCGCCGTTGTCCAGGATGTACCTCTTGTCGTCGGAAGGCGAGAGGAGGGATTTGGATATTCTAACGGTACTCAGTTCGTGTCCGACGCTGGAAATCTTGGCCCAGCTTCCCTTTTGACGATGTGCAGCCGAGTTTAGGCCCGCTTCATAGTCGCCGAAGCTCAAATGTTTCTTGACGAACGAGCTTTGGATACCCTTGGCCTTCTTGACATCCTCTTTTTTCAGAGGTTAAATAGAGTACATTTTTGACCGGAGTCCGATGAACTCCAAGATGGGGACGCCGCCCATTTTGTCTTACATTTTCCCCAACACTTGTTTGTTCGTGCAGAAGAGGGGATGATTCGATGGGTAGTTGCTCGTGTCAAAACGGTCTTTGTCCACGGGCATGTCTCGGTATATATCCTCCGTTTCTATTTCGTAGCAGAGGCTGTCGGCGTCGGTGAAAAGGAGTTTGGCGTGGTCTTCGTACTTTGGCCGCATGTAGCCGTAGTGGAATTTGAACATGAAGAGTTTGGAGAGTTCCAGTATGGTAAATCCGGAGTAGGTCGGAAGATCGCACAGCGCGCTACGAACACGGCGGTTGAGTTGCACCAGGTTTTCGTTTAGGATCTTGAAGGATTCGGCGTGCGGCTGGGAAGTGTATTTCAGCACCGTTTTCTCGTCGGTACACAGCTTCACGTCGAGGCGACTTTGCTTATTCTCCATAGTTTTTCCAAACACCGAATTATTCAGCAATTTGAAGCAGTCTTTGGCGAAAGGAGCGGTCGTTTCTTGCCTTTTTGCGGTGTTGAATTCGATGTACGATTTCATCCACGGTCTTTGGTTAAAGGCTAAGACTCTTCGGATACGTCAAAGTACTAGTCCGTGCCGGCGGTAGAATTTCAAGTTCCTGTAGTGAAGCGTGTACCTCTTCTTGTGCATAAGGTTCGGGACGAGTTTGGTGTTGGAAGAGGACTTGATCTTGTGGTTTAAATCTTCCGCCAGATTCAGAGAATAAGGGGAAATCAGCTCCTTTCCAATGTCGATCTTCTTTGGAGCAAACTTCTTTGGAGCAAGTGGATAATCATTGTGCGCGTCGTGCAACTCTTTGGGGTACTCGAGGTCTACTTCCAGAATATAGCCCACGTCGGCATCGTCCGGTACGGTGTCTACGTCCAAACTTCTAATCTCCTCCCTGGTTAGGTAGAGGAACTTGTCGTAGGGGAGATGAGCGCACATGGCAAAACCGCAGAGGTTGTTCATATCCCAGTCCAGGGTTTGCTAGGGACGTAAAGAGGCAGGTATTTGTTATTGGCTTTCGAATGCCTCTTTGCGACGAACGAAACTCCGCCTCTGGTGCCGGAAGACATGAGATTGTGCTTCCCGACGTGTGTGAATAGCTCCAACTCGGGCTTCTGCATCCTCAGGAGAGCTGCCCAGCTGAACCCTGAAGATGTAATAGCAAGGGTCCAGCTTGTTGTTTTCGAAGCACAATTTCTGGAAATCTTCGAATATGTTGGCGAGCAAGAAAACGTCGGTCATTTGATATATCTAGTGGTACGTACGGAATACCTTCGATTTCATCCTCAGCCTGAGGTTCAGCGCCCGTACGTACTCGTCTCCAGCCAACATCCCGTCTTTCAAGCGGAAGTAGAACGAGTGTCTCGACGGCAGATCTTCCTTGTTGAAAACGGACATGTTGCTTATATATTCGTACGGGTAAACACCCTTCTGCATTAACAGGTTCAGCACCTTTTCAATCCAGGGTCTAATGCCGCCTCGAGGATGGGGAAGGCGCCATTGTCGTTCCTGCGGTTCTTTACAAGAGTACCCAGAGAGGTGTTTAAGAAGTTGACGCTATCTATAAAGCGAAGGTTAATCTGGCTGACGTCATCCTTAATGGTTATGGTCTGGAACCTCTCGATGGATTCTTGGATTTTTACGAAAGCTTCGTCCAGGAGAGCGGGGATGTCGTTTGGGTTATGTATTTCAGAGTATCTCGACCAGAATCCCGCTTGAATGAACACAGCCTCCCTAGTAAACTCTATACCCAAGCTGATCTGGGCTTTGCAGTTTACCAGCTGGTGCAAACAAACTTCCAGCATCGCTTGTAGTGCCACGCGTATAGATAGAAGGAATTGAATCGGATCGCCAAAGACGCAATCCCCCACTACAGGCATCTCGTACTGTCGGTGGCCCAATCCTTCGTCTCGTGATGGCGGTGACTCTTGAGGAAGTCGGGTAGCTTGTCATGGAAGCAAGCACATTCTTCCGCATTAATGGGTGATGAAACCGTAGGTGTTCCCAAAGCTCTGCCTGCGATGGAAAAATGGTCGCGCAGTACACACAGGTGAATGTTTTCTTTTCCATTCTTTTCTGAAAATAGACTAAAATTTATCCTTTTTTAATAATGAGGAATAAAAAAATTGAGGAAGAGGAACAATTTTTTATCTTTTTTAATAATGAGGAAGAAAAAAATTGAGGAAGAGGAACACAATTTTTTACGTAATAATGTTTGAAAAAAATACACCGGAAAATACACTGTAAGAATACACTGGAAAAAGGTAATTACGTATTTATTTAAGATTGCTAATGTTGTCTGTCCAGCTGTTGTATTTGGTGTCATAGCCCTTCCAATTAACGAAGTAAAGCATTTTCCCATCTTTTCCTTTCTTTTTACGTAATACTTGTCCTACTAAGAATAAATCGGGAAGTAAAGTTTTTTGAAGTTCCGGTTCGTAAAAACCTCCCAGCACCGGTTCACCCGGCTTGTCTTTTAAAAGATATGTAACCGGCTCGGTTTTTTGCACTTTCCGAATCGTGAAAACTTCGTTAGTAAAATTTTGCAAATACCCTTTATCGAAAATTTTCTTTACTTTAGAAATCCTGACTGAATACTTTAGAAATTTCCTACGGCAAATTTGGGTTTGTTCAATAATCGTTTAGTACTAGTTCTTCTCAGCAAAGGTTCGTGACGTTTGGTTACTTCCCTCGGTTTAAGTTTTATGGCAGAATGAACAGTGTCATTGTAATTGGAAACTAACTCGTCGATAATGTGCGTCCACTCGTAAGTCCCCTGCCTGGTGAATCTTTTCCACATTCGAGATTTTAGAGTTCTGTTGAAACGTTCTACCATGCTCGCTTGCTTCTCCGAGTATGCATAGTACATGTTGATCTTATGGTGCTTGAGTAGGGCTTTGAAGTCTTTATTGTAGAACTCACTACCTAAATCGACTTGTAAATTTTTAGGGGGTGTCGCTCCAGTGAGTATCTTCTTGAAAGCTTCGGTAACGTCTACGCCGAATTTAGATTTAAGGGGAATGGCCCAAGCGAACTTGGACATGACATTAATGCAGGTTAGTAAGTAGTTATACCCTTTATTTAGGCTAGCGTAAGGTATCATTTCGACGAAGTCAGCCTGCCATAGATGGTTCAGGCTCAGTACAATCACTTTCCGTCTTGGAAAATTTTTTCGGGTTGGCTTGTGAAGTTCTTTTACGAGTTGATCCATTTTTTTTATTTCCCATTCCGAACCGAAGTTTTGTTTTCATAATTTTCTTAACGATCGAAGCGGCTAGCTTTTCTCTCCACGCCAAAGGAGGATCATCTCTCACTCGTTGAGCTTTAGCAATTAGAACTTCATCAGCAGCGAGCCGATCTTTCAAGTCCAAGCTCTCGGAGTAAGCGATGTCGTATTCTTTACACGCTTCGTCTAGTTTATTAATTCCGGGTCTCCTCGAGCCAATCTTTTTTCAAGTTTAGTTCCCGGACCGCAGTATTGATAGCCCGGCAAATGCATTTCGAGAGGTAACTTATCTACGAGTTTGTTTACGATTCCTTTCCCAGACTTAATAAGGGAAGTTCTTTCATCCCGCACACCTCGCAAAATACAACCTGCCTTTGCCTGTTATTTTTTGCAGTGATAACAACAGACGGCTCGGGCCCGTTAGAAGTTCGACATTTACATTTGACGCAGTACCTCATCTTGGTATTTTTTGATTCCATGGTTCTTTGTTTATATACGATTTTTTTTAACCTAAACCTAAATTTTGATAAGCCACCCTTTTTTCCAGAGCAGTTATAATTTGTCTTTGCCGCATTTCTGATAAAATTTCGACCATCTCGTTTCTATGACCGTCGTGGCCAGCCAAAGCAGATTTATACAAAATCCTGGATCTCTTTACCAAGTCGTTAGGATAATCGTAATATTTGTAATCGACCATGCTACCCACTTTTTTAACCATGCCCGTCCCTTGTTTCTTGAGGTCTTCTCAAATCGGAGCGATCAGTCTTGTACTTGGTGCTACAATTAGATTTGGGTTTGTTAGTTTTTGGGTCGTTGTTCTGATAAACAGCGTTAGTATTTTTTAACATGGCTGCGTAAGCTGCTTTAACTTCCGGCGCGAGGGTAGTTTCTTTCAAATTTTTTGAAAACTAGCTAATTCCAAAGCCCGCGTCTTCCCACGTATTGCTCCCCCTCCACCACTACATCATTCTCAAAGATTTTAACGACTTTATTACCGAAGGTCAGCTCACCTTTTTTCTTATCATACTGTAATCCGAATACTGGGTCACTGTCTTGGGGATTTTCGAAAAATTTGATCAAGAAATATTTAGCAGAGTCTCCAATATTTTGACCAGGTAACAAACTATCGAGGGACCTTAGCGTTGTGATGTTAGGAAGCTCAGGTGGGGTAAAAATGCGTCTAGCTTGCACTGCGGAATATGTAGGGGTGAGTTTTGGAACGGTGCTTGTTGTCGCGTATTTAGTTTTGGAGTGCGGTGGAATTCGCATTATAGGAGTTGCAGCCGGCCTTGAATATTGGACGAGGCTGTAATCGAGAGATGTTTTCTGACTAGGTGCAGGGGATGGTGAGAAAACCAGTGATTCGTAGTCATCTTCGTAACTTTATTCTTCATTACTACCTTCTTCTTTGTATATTTTAATCGGTGTAGTTTGTGTGGATAGAGTGTGTTTAATCGGTTTAGTTTGCGTGGCTAGAGTGGTTTTAATAGGCGTAGTTTGCGTGGCTGCACCGAGGACCGGTGTCGGTTTCAGGGTGCTTACTACCGGCTTAAAATATTCTTGTAGCGATTCTTCTTTCCCCTGAACGTTGATTAAAAAACTTTTTAGTTAAACGTCTTTTGAGTTTTGCGATTTCTCGTTTCGTTTCCATTCTTTTGTTTAATAGGCAAAAACGAACGTTAATATCTCCCTTCGTTTAACGTTTTGTTTATTGATAAAAACCCATAAGGCTTTTTCCAACAATTTTGACACAACATTTTAAATTCTGAAAATTCCATGTCGGGGCCAACGTGGTTTTCATAAACGTGTTTCAAATTTAACTCATCCACGGGGAAAAGGATTAATAAATTTGCGTTGTCTCTGACCACTTGTTTTGGAATTCTCGTGTAGGACTGGCTGCAATAAAAAACATCGGTGTTTGAATGACGCCCTTGAGCGAAGTAACGTTCGATGTTTTTTTGTTTGTCCAAAAGGCAATCGTCAAAAAGAATCAGGTTTCGAAATTTTGGGTCCAGTTCTTCGGGTGGAACTAAATCTATTTGAGAGCTGTGAAAAAAAGCGACATCCCGTCCAATTTTTTACTCAATTTCAGCAAATATAGATTGCAAAGCTTTGTACTTTGATTGACATAAAGTTTTACTGTAAATATATAACCGATCGTAGTCGAGCCATCTTTCGTTACAGATGAAATTAAACAGTAAGTTAGTTTTGCAGCAATTTGCGGATACCTATAATTAGACATCTGATATTCGAAGGTAGAAATGGATGAGTTTTAGTTTCTTTCTTAGGTGCGAAAAAGTCGTAGTTTTTAATTTCCATATCTTTTCTTATTTGCTCATTTTTTTAATGTTTAAGGAGATACTAAATCCATAGTGTTTGTCGGAAAATTTGTCATTGGAAATGTCGGAATGAGCTATTCCAAAGTCTACGTTGCACCACAATTTCACGTTGCTGGGAGAATCGTCAGTGATGTACACCGCGGTAATTCTACCAGTGACTTCGGTCAAGTTTAAAGCGTTGTAAGATGGCAAGTTAAACCAGGGTTTGTCGATAACATTTCTGTTAAGTTTCCCTTTAGTTTTGTGAATATTCTCGTACACCCAAGTTTTAAGGCAGAGCGGTTTGTCTCCGTTACCTCCGTTCACCTTTTCGCAAAAAGGGTAACAGGAGTAAGCCGTATGCATCGAATTGGGATAATTAAACGTAGTCATGGATACGGGTTTTTGTTCGTCAAGCTCGATCTCTAGTTTTTTACAGATGTACCGTTTAAGATTTTTCAACAGTTTTTGAGTTTCTGAGTCGCTGGGTGAAATCCAGCCATTATATTTTGATTTTTCGTTCGAAATGGGATTTCCCAAACCCTTTAAATCTTTAAACTGTACAGAAGGAGACAAGGAAAACTTTACACCGTTGCTAATCTTTGTACCATTCTCGTTCTTAACTTTGAGCAAGTTTTTTTTGCATGAGATCGGAAAGATTCGTTTGGCAGGATAGTTGAGACATTTTGAGGTTAATTATTTATTTTGAGGATCTTCCTTTTATTATATACGAGAAATTTTAAAAATAAGACTCATCTTGAAAATCTTAAGTAAGACTCATCGGTACATTTAAAAAATTTTCTCGTATTAAAAAAAAGATGTCGGTCAATAAGTTTGGACAAGCATTGAAAAGGACGAGGGGGGAAGCGGGTGAAGTGGTGGGAGTCGGTCTGAGAGGACAGCCAGGATTAGGATACGTTTTAACCCCTGAAAACAGCTACGACATGCAAAGCAAGCGTGTAACTAAAGTAGGAGCTGCTATCGAACCTGAAAATGCGGTAAATTATTCTCAGATAGGTACTCTGGCAACGGACGTTCAGAAACTTAAAACCGACTTGCCTCCTGCCATTACTCTTCTCTCCGAAGAGTTGGCTTCCGCCGTTTCTAGTATGGAAAAAAATACGTTGTACGTAGATGATGCTGATGGGAATTTCTACGCGAGGAAGAAGCAAATTAAGGACATAGCTTTCCCCCGACACGCTGCTGACGCGGTATCAAAGGTGTACGTCGATAGGAATTGTTTATTACAAGACGACCAAAAAGTATACTTCAACGCGACGCACAAGCCGATTAGAAATTTAAGCGAACCTACTTTACCGAACGATGCTGTTACTAAGGTATTTATTGACAGCAATTGCTTGTTACAAGATGAGCAAAAAGAATACTTTAATGCCACGAACAAACCGATTAGAAATCTAAACGAACCTACTTTACCGAGTGACGCGGCTACGAAGAAATTTGTGCATGAAAACAGTTTCATGCTGATCAGTTTCAGCATGAAAAGCCCTTTGGAAAAAACGAGCTATTGGTTCGTTATTTCCGGTCCTCTCTCGAGCTTTGTGTGTACTAGTCCAGGTTTAATTCATAAAGCAATTTTCTACAAGCAATTTTCTACTGCAGCGACCCGAGCGTTTCACTAGTTGCTAAATGTAAAATAGGTACGAGAGCCCTTTACATTATGAAAGTAAAGGGAGAACATTCGACAGTTACCGTTTTAGAAAATCCTCACGTAATAGAAAAAAATTTGCTCATTGCGGTAGAGGCATTCGAAGAGTTTCACTCAGAAGACGTTTATTTCCAGTTAGATTTGCACGTAACTTTTCAATAGATGACTCGTCTCATCCTATCTAAAACAGCTTCGTAATTACGAACCTTAGAGAAGGCACTTAGGAAAAATAAGCAAAAGTGACCGCACCAATTCTGGTCAAAGTTTTGTACGCGTTCGTAATTGTATTTTATTCCCGGTCCCAAGTAGTTTGCCACAGACCGGGGAGCACCCATGTTGCCAAAACTATCAAAATAACAAGGTTCTCCCGAAACGGTGGCATAAGCTACCCAATGACTTCCATCTCCATCTTGGAAATCTTCCAAGTTTACGATTCCATTTTTCACCAGTAGGCCAAAGTTTTAAGGGAAGCGTGTCTTTACTAAAAGTACCTCTGAACTAAAGTCCATTTAAATCAAAGTATGTTAAAGGTTTATTAAAGTCGATTAAACCTTGGGTGGCCTTAAGTAAAGTCCTCTGCCACGGGGTAATTTTTTTTGCTTCTTTTTTTGCTTAATTTTTTTTTCTTCGGGCCCGAACCTTCCACTTGCTTGTGATGTCGCACAAGTTCAGCCAGAATTTTTGCATCGTTTTGTGCTGTTTTTTACGGCAGATACCACCCCCGCTATCCCTCCCGCCAACCCTCTAATCCCAGCTAAAATCGGTCCTAGCAATGCCAACGGCAAAAAGCCGCCTTTCTTTTTTCGAGATTTTGTTTTGAGCGCCATATCTCTTTTATTATTATTATATTTAGTAAACAACTTCGACTTTGCCTCTATCCAACTTTAGATTCATTTTCCTATTGCCAATGAGCAGAGCGCGACAGTTAGTGTTAGCTGGCACTGCTGCTCTAAGCTTCAGTTTGACTTGTACGTCCACGATTCCCGATTGAAGCCTCTCGGACTGTTTGGAGCAATCCAACACCACGAGATGATAGGCTTTCTTGAACTGAAGCAAGTCAAAACTCAAGTCATTGGTATCGTAGCAAAGCTGCCTAAATTGCTGCGCCATTCTGTACAGACCGACGTACTCTCCAGTGGCAAATTGGTATTTAAATCGAGAAACGGATATCTTTCTGAATTTAGAGTCACATGAGCATCTTGCAGACTGCAGTGGTCAAACACACCGGGGTTTTTTACTAATGAGTCATGCCTGTTTGTTTGAAAAGCTAAAACTATCCACCTAGGTTTTTCAACAGCTGAAGTAGTCAGCACGCGCCAATTGAAGCTGGTATTTTCTTCCAGAGCGGAGCTGGTGGCGTAGGCTAGGTCGTGTCGTTTACAGGCTTCGTCTAGAGCGTTTATGCCGACGTCTTCCCTGGCCAGCCTCTTGCCGAGTTTCGTACTGGGCCCACAGTACCTGTACCCAGGGATGTGGAGTTCCACCGGCAGTTTGTTGCTGATCTTGTTAAACAGACCCGAACCTTTCTTGCCCCACTTCCAACCCTTCTGGAACTCGGCTTTCTTGGTCCCGCAGTCCGCGCATTTGCCTTTCAACAACAGGCGGTTGTTCGACGTCGTTACAAGGTTGGAGTCAAGGGTGTCGGTGTGCCGTTTGCACTTCAAGCAGTACATGTTTAAAATGCATTTCAGGCCTTTATTAAACTGAATAAAGGCTTAAATAATGAAACTCATCAATTACGACAACCTCGGCGAAACTGCCGGGAAGACCACGACACCTTGGAGTAAGCTCAGATTCCCCGATTCGCTGCGATGCATCATCTGCGGTCCGGCCGGGTGTGGGAAGACGAATCTGTGCCTGAACCTCCTCTGCAATGAGGGATGGTTGGAATATGACGGACTGTACGTGTGCTCCAAGACCCTGTTCCAGACCAAGTATGAGGGGCTGAGGAGGGCCTTCGACGAGACCTGCCCGGAAGTCACGGTGTGCTGCTCGAATAACGAGGAGGTACCGCTACCCGAGGAGCTTCTAGACCCCGGCAAAAAGACCGTATTCCTCTTCGATGACTGCATGATCGAGAACCAGGACAGGATCGAGAGGTACTTCGCGTACGGTCGGCACGCCAACGTGGACGTCTTTTAACTGTGCCAGACCTACAGCAGACAACGCGAACGTCCCGATTCTCTTCAGGCAGGATGACGCCAATCTCAGGCACGTCTACAATAACCACGTCGGGTGTGACATGAGCTTCGAGGAGTTTAAGCGGACTTGCGGGGAGTGTTGGAACTCCGACCCACACGGATTCCTAACGATCGACAAGACCAAACCTCTGAGAGACGGGAGGTACAGACGCATGTTGGATTGAATCTGTTACCGGATGTTGACGTCGACGTTGATGAGAACGTGTGTGTTTGGGTTGACGAGGACATGCGAGCACTACCGACCGAAGGATATAACGACCTGGGCGTCTAACCAGCCGTGGATTTGCCGGAATAGGTGAGCCCGCGACCAGATTATTCGATCCAAAGAGGATATGTTACCAATTTTATTATACAATGTTTGTCAACTCCTAAAATTACTGTGTGCAAGCTAAGCTAAACATCCTAGCTTATGAAATTAATGAGCCACATCGTTTCTGATTAAGTCCAAAATAAAATAAAATTCTTATTAAATACCCTAATTCATTTTAAGTCCTCCTAGCCAATACTTACTCAAACATGTTGCTTGGTCTGTCATCTTTAGTTGCGTTCAGAGAGTCAGAGTTTCACGATCGCGTTAAATGTTCATCTTGTTGTCTATGGTAAAGTTCATTCGTTGTCGGCTAGGGCATCTTCACTCTCGTAAAAAGTCGTACGAGCGTCTACCGTCTTGTCATCATCGCTGGCAGTCAAGGAGAGAGCGAATGATGCGCGTAATGCCTTTTTACTATGTTCGCTGGTCACTGTTTATTGGCGGACCAGCTTTACGAAGCGCCCTCTTGGCCGTTTTGCATTCGAAAAGCCTATCCGATTGAACCAATTTAAATTAAATTAAATAAAACCGCTCTTAATAAATTATTCAAAGGTCTGACTATTTTTTAAATTCAATATAATTATGTTTTAAATTAACTGCCGTAATTAAGAATGATAAATCTAAAAATTAATTATGAAAATTGTATTCTCATTGACTGTCCTTGAAGATGTTGTTAAACTGTGTTTCCCCAATTATTATTAAAATAGCGTAGTGGCTCACCGATTATATAGTATTGCTATAATATTGCCATGTAAACTATAATGGCTTGAAGCTGGTTATCTAAAATAAAATCCATAAATCCAATCAAAAATCTAAAATAAAAACCATAAATCCAATCAAAAAATCGTGCATAAGTTTTAGTTTCAGTTTCGGATTCTTGGCCTTTACAACCACCCAATAGAGAGCTTCCTTCGTCTTTCGTCCATGAAAATAATAATGTTGCGATTTTTTGCCTAAGCAGTTTATGTATTTCTTTATGAAATTCTTATTAATCTTTCAATTTTGTAGGCGTTTTGCTGTTTATGGCCTCTGTTCTATATGTGTTTCTCAGTTTAGGTTTTCGTTGTATTACATGTGTGTACACACAAAAATGTGCCCTCTTCCGATCAAAATCTTACACTTACCACAAAGTAGCTTCATAGCCGAAATTGGAAGGGGGGGGGGCACCAACTAAAAAGTCAATGTCGGTCAGGAAAATGCACCCCGAACTACAATAAGCAAAAAAGTCCTCAAAAATTCTCTGCCCCAACACTCCCGCCCTCACCCTAAATTCCTAGATCCGCCTCTGCTGTGGTCCACCTTTAACTAAAAATGAAAACCTTCAACATTTGTTCAAAACATGGCCTCCAGAGCCAGATAAGTCACTACAGTACCAGAAATTACTTTAACGCCGTGGTTCTACCCGGGACCCTGAAGTGGGAACTTCGCTATGCTCCCCCAGACCCTCTAGCTGATTTGGTTAGGCCGTACCACTTTTAATTTGCTTCCTACGGCCCTGCTAACCAATTAACTGCCCCAGTATGAAATGCAAAGCCCCAAAGTTACCTAACCTAACCTAACTGACAATAACAACAAAACAAAATAAAACCACACGAAACTGATAATAACAACCCGCCTAAATTTCGGAACCACCCAATAGAGAGCTTTGTCTTTCGTCTATGAAAATAATAAAGTTGCGATTTTTTGCATAAGCAGTTTATGTATTTCTTTATGAAATTCTTGTTAATCTTTCAATTTTGTAAGCGTTTTGCTGTTTATGGCCTCTGTTCTATATGTGTTTTTCGGTTTAGGTTTTCGTTCTATTACATGTGTGTGTATATGACGCAGTTAGCTGATATCAGCGTTAGCAGTTCGTTGAAATTCCCTTTGAACATACGGAACCGCATCATAAAGTCGTCTTCACCATATAATGCTATAATGCAGTCTTTATGCACGCACGTTCCAGTCGTGTCTTCTGTTTGTCCTGGCATAACAGGGTGGACGTCGCGAACAAGGCAGATCATTCCTGCTTATAACGCTTTCAAGGGTGATACTTGTCACCCTTGGTTTTTGCGGAAGTTGAGGGAGAGTTGGAGGGCCAACTTGACCAAGTGCAATTTCTTAAATCGCGGTTGGCCCTTAAACTGGCCTTTACACAGAGTTGACCCTCAAGTGCGTTTTCTGAATACGGCTGTAGTGGATATTGCTAGTGCCTCAGGGCAAACGGATCCCAGACCACCTTTTTCAGCCACTCAGGCTTTAGCTTTTGCCTACCAGCTCCTTCAATCCTGAAAGCAAATAACGGCCGTATTCACGGAACACCCTTTATCATGAACTCAAGAGTGAATCGACCAAGGGCTAAAGTTAACACTTGAGGGTCAACGCACCAAGGGCGCTTCAGAATGGCAAAAACGTCGCCCTTGATCAGTTGGTCTTTGAGGGCCAGAATCAGCGCGACGCGCGACGATACGTCGCGGGCAGTTGAAGGCCACCTTGGACAAATTTTGGCCAATTTCTACCGTTTCGCCAATGTCTGATCGATTTTGACATTCCAATACATCATTTTAATCGTCTCGACGAGACTTTTGCATTGGTGGAATTGCCAGTTCAATAGAGTAAAGCACTAAAGACTTATTTAATAACATCTAATAAACATGTAGGTAACCATATGATAAAAACAGATTCACTGCAGACCATTTTCCCCCCAACAATTGGTGTCGCAGACAGTGGCAGAAAGTTATGCTTTTTGGGGGATGGGGGTGGAGGCAGCTGCTTCGTTCTGACGTCACCAACCTCGTTTGCCCGCCAACACCACTCCCCATAGCCACTGACAAACGGTGGCCATAAAATTAACTCCAATTCCAGGAAAAAAGGACTGTTTGTACTCAAAGGTTATTGTAGAAAGACAACGCAGTTTGTGTTTGAAATGTTCAATATGCATGTGTTTGTGTGTGTGTGTATGTTTGTATGTGTGTCCCTAATTTGTGTATTATACAGTTTTTTTTTATATTTGTCTGTATTTGTTGTTTTATATTTTAAGTCTTTTTCGTGTGAGTGGCTGCATCTGTATTTTGTGTGCATCAAGACACACGCTAGTGTGTCGCCCGCCAAGATAAAACGATGAAAAAAAAAATTTTTTTTTTTAACCCCTTCGCGACCAGGTATAGCATCCATTGTTGCACAGCTCACACCAGATTGCTGCAATGCAGTGAAGCATCAGCATGCAGTATTGTTTGAATGGTACAGGGAAGTTTCCATGACTTACACAGTATGTATAAAATACGTTTTCTTATTATATAACACCAAAGAACACATAATATCGTATAAGCAAGCACCCGTCGTAGCATCCGGGAACTGCAGTATAGACCTGTGTTTGATCGTAATGACTAAAAATATTTATGTTTCATGGCTACACAGTTGCCGTTACTATAGTCCCAAGATGCTACAATGGAGATTTGTTTGTACCTTCAAAAATTTTATTGTGAGAAATATAATTTCTAAAAATACCGTGCAAAAAGCAGGCATAAAAAATGTACTTACCAAATTGATGTCCGTGTTGTTGCTTTTATATCCATTAGGCCTACACAATGATTTAGACGATTTTAGCTCCATGTCGTGCTAGGCATTGCACAGTAGGTTTAGTGTAACACTGTAGCAGATTGCAGTATATTGATGCACTGATTATTGCACACTAAGACTACACAAAAAGTGAATAACTATAGCGCTCATTATTTTTAAGCTACACTTTGAGAAAGGACACAGCGAAGGATTGTTTTTTGAAGCAATTTAGAATACACACAAGTTTATGTAGCACTAACTCCTCTGCTTTTAGTACACGAACACTTATTTACATTTTTGTCATGGTTTTGAACAACACGGCATGCGTACATAGGCCTAACTGTGATATTCCGTAAAATGACCGTCTCCACACATTTCTGGTTTGTCCTTGCACCCAGGACACATCGTCCTCGCATATTTCCGTATTTTTTGACGGTAACAAACTCTGCATGGTTTTGCTGGTCGCTTTTTTGAGAAGTGGGCTGAATGTTGACTAAACCATGCACAACTTTTGCAGCTCTTTACCTTGGAGACACGCCCTCCTCCTTCATTGCTGCAAAAGCGATATCCTAACAAAAATCGCAAAATGCTGCAAAAGCGATTTCTATTCATTACTGCTTTGCAAAGGCATGATGGACCAGTTACCAGTAAACTGCTAGACCAGTAGTCTGAAATTCTGGGCAACTGTACCACACCCATCAATAACAAGAGTGCAAAAAAACTTTCATTTCAGGCACAAACATCATGAGCAATTTTAGGCCTGAACTTCGCCCCTTGTATGCAGGCTTCTCTGTGAAGTAGGTTTCACGGGCGTTTATCCATTTGCAAATATTGTCAATTAGTTTGTCCGAAATAAATACCTGAAAATAATCCACTGGTGTATGAAGGTTATCAAGATCAACTGCTGGATGAACGTCGTGATCTGATTTTGATTCAGGAACTGCAGTCAGGCGAGTGTCATTGAAATGATCGGACAACATCGTTCATCCATCAACATCACGTAGGCCTCCTTCCGTCTCGGAATCGTCCAATTCACTTTCCGTAAACACGTTTTCCGAATCTGTTTGGTCTTCATCCTCACTTTCAGGATGATAATCTAAATCTTCCCCGTCATCTGAAACATCAGGATCACTCATGACTGTTTACTTTTGGCCCCCAACAATCAAGCGTCACCCACACAAAAATGGCGCGCTTGAGTGTAAGCCAACGCGCTTGCCATAGCTGCAGTCAGTATTGTTTGAACACGGAATCCCCGTGTCATCATTTTGACGTCATTATCACGTGAATAAACAAAAGAACATCTATCTACAGCAGGACCACGCGTTGGTTGCTTGTTTGGTCTCGGGAACCAGAAAGGCGGCCAACAGACAGAGGGAATGCGAACAGCTACGAACGCATGTTCGTAGTGGTTCGGCTTGCGCGCATCACTGCTACGAACGCATGTTCGTACCTGGTCGCGAAGGGGTTAAGATAAAACGATAACATCCAGATAAAATATATGTGAGCATGGCGACCACTAGACACGTTGTGTCTTTACAGCAAAGGCAGTTAGACTGTTTTCAGCCATCTGTGGATAAATAACAATGCGACAGAAAAGGCTGAAACTTGTTTGATTGGGAGACTTTGGTCGCCTGACAACATAAATGTCACTGTTAGTGACACAGCTTAACGTTTTCTTGTTGAAAAAACGACGTGAATGACGTCTGTATTTGCCTAATCAAGACACACGCTAGTGTGTTGCCCGCCAAGATAAAACAATAACATCCAGATAACATGTAGGGTACTTACGAGCATGACGAGCATGTCACCCTTGGTTTTCGCAGAAGTTGAGGGCGAGTTGGAGGGCCAACTTGACCAAGTGCGATTTCTGAAATCGCGGTTGGCCCTTAAAGTGGCCCTTACACAGAGTTGACTCTCAAGAGCGTTTTCTAAATACGGCTGTAACGGCCATATTCACAGAACACCCTTCATCATGAACTCAAGGGTGAATCGACCAAGAGCTAAAGTTAACACTTGAAGATCAACGCACCAAGAGCGTTTCAGAATGGCAAAAACGTCGCCCTTGATCGGTTCGTCCTCGAGGGCCAGAATCACGTCGCGGGCAGTTTAAGGCCGCCGTTGAAAAATTTTGGCCAAATTTCTGCCGTTTCGCCATTTTTGACTGATTTTGACATTCCAATACATCTTTTTAATCGTCTCGACGAGACCTTTCCATTGGTGGAATTGCCAGTTCAATAGGGTAAAGCACTGAAGAGTTATTTAATAAAATCTAATAAACATGTAGGTAACCATAAGATAAAAACAGATTCACTGCAGACCATTTTTCCACCGACAATGGTGTCACAGACAGTGGCAGAAAGTTCTGCTTTTTGGGGTATGGGGGTGGGGGCAGCTGCCTCGTTCTGACGTCATCAACCTTGTTCGGCCGCCAGTAAATGCATACTCTAACACCACTCCCCATAGCCACTGACAAACGGCGGCCATAAAATTAACTCCAATTCCAGGAAAAAAGGACTGTTTGTAGTCAATGGTTATTGTAGAAAGTGAACGCAGTTTGTGTTTGAAATGTTCAATGTGCATGTGTGTGTTCGTGTGTGTGTGTATGTTTGTATGTGTGTGCTTAATTTGTGTATTATAACAGTTTTTTTTTAATATTTGTCTGTATTTGTTGTTTTATATTTTAAATGTTTTTAGTGTGAGTGGCTGCATCTGTATTTTGTGTGCATTTATAATTTCTGAAACAAGCTGACTCATAGTTAAGGCAGTGTTTTATTGTCTGTGTATTTGATGTTTTAGTTCGAGTGAGCAATTAGGTGTTTATTTTACTGTGTATTTTTAATCTTTCCATTTTGTAGGCGTTTTGCTGTTTATGGCCTCTGTTCTATATGTGTTTTTCGGTTTAGGTTTTCGTTCTATTACATGTGCGTGTATATGACACAGGTAGCGGATATCACCGCTAGCACTTAGTTGAAATTCCCTTTGAACATACGGAACCGCATCATAAAGTCGTCTTCACCATATAATGCTATAATGCAGTCTTTATGTACGCCCGTTCCAGTCGTGTCTTCTGTTTGTCCTGACATAACAGGGTGGACGTCGCGAACAAGGCAGATCATTCCTGCTTATAACACTCTCAAGGGTGATACTTGTCACCCTTGGTTTTCGCGGAAGTTGAGGGCGAGTTGAAGGGCCAACTTGACCAAGTGCGATTTCTGAAATCGCGGTTGGCCCTTAAACTGGCCCTTACACAGAGTTGACCCTCAAGTGCGTTTTCTAAATACGGCTTAACAGAAGACTGGTTTATAGCTCGATTTTAATAAAATAAAGGCATATTAATTGAAGGACTGTTCGTATTAGAAAGCGGCTATTGTTGGATCACTACTGTAGGGTTGGAGATCTCTGCAAAAAAAAACAAGATGCATCGCTGCCCTCTAGAGTTTGTACATGTATCTAAGTTTGCTGGGACTGTAGGGCTTACGGGAATAAAATTACGCTAAAATAATTATTGCTTATTTAAGGACTAGGCAAAGGATTAATATCCCAGTTTATATTAAATGCTAGAAAGCATTAATGATTTGGGAGCATTATTATTTACAGCCGTAAATAAAAGTGAAGGTAGTCAACTTTTTTATAATAAGCAGAGATCGTTACCACTGGTTACGATAAAAATATTAATTACGAAATTACATGAATATTAAATTAAGGCATAGTATTTGGATGCCAACATTTGTGCCCCCTAAAACAGGCACTAAAGTGGATGGCTTTATGCCCAAAGAAAAATGTAGTTACAATATTTTACAAGTTTGTGAAAAATGGCGACTAGTGTTCCATGCGTTACGGCGATTTTGGAGCGTTTTTCTTAACATCGTAGAAAATTAATGGTAAGGAATTTTCGGGATATGTTTCCACAGGTTTGTAGCTAATGTGTTAGACTATTAAACCGAAGAAATTTCAGCAGGATTGGTTTATTTTTCGTGGAGATATGACTGTTTTAATAGAGGTACTTTTGAATAGGCCTAACTGAGGCCACGCGCATTTTGTCGCTGGAAAAAAAAAGTGAAAAGCGCGTTCTCTTGTGGACTGCTTTTATAAAGTTCATTGAAACTTATTTTTTTTAACCCAAAAAAGGTTAAATCTAACCGAAAATGTAATTGTTTATTCTTGCATTCCCTGTTCATTAAACTACCACGAGTTCGAAGCAACAGTTTTGATAATTAATACTGATATTGATTAATAGTTCTGTAGTTAATATTGAAAGCTCCGGCTTTCGAGTTCCCAACCTCCAATGCCGAGCCAGTAGAGAGGTTGGTGTTTTTTCGCAAGAGTAAAAACAGCCACCCGCAATTACCATAACTTCGCTAGAAGAGTACAGTGAGGTAAGTCTAACCAGGAACAAATGAACAGAGTGGGCTCACATGTTCATTTGTTCCTGGTCTGACATTTCTTCAACCTTAAACGGTTGGATACAAGTTATAATTTGTCCAAACTATAAGCGACTCGGCTAGTTTAACAGCCAACCGAGCATTTAAGTATTGGATAAAAAAAAAATACAAGGTTTACAGCTACCCTATAATATAAAAACTTTTGACCATAAAAAATGCATAAAACATTTGCCGATCTAGCTAAAAAAAATGTTTTAACGCTTTAAGATTATTTGTTGAATACTGCAAAAGAAAGGTTTCCACAGTTTTCTCGTTCACATACGGAGAACTTTCTTAACGATAGGCCTGGTTAAAATACCGAATTTATAATCTAAGCTGTACATTGCTGCTAAAAGCAGCTTTCACGGAATGCCAACTTGCAGGTTTTTTAATTGGTTTCGTTCGTTTTTACTTTGGTTTCGTTTTCTTTCATTTTGGTTTCGTTATCTTTTAAATTGCAGTAGTATCTTTGCACTTTGGTTTCATTTCTTTTCATTTTTCTTTCGTTTCTTTTTAGTTCGCTTTAGTTGACAAAGAATTTTACAAATCTTAAAGTCGAAGCAAATTGAACGGATAATAATAAACGTAATTTACAGTAAATAAATTAAGATGCAGGTTTAAAAACGTGTTAAATTAATGATTTACTATTCACAGTAATACCAGCTAATATCCACAAATTGCTACAGCTAATACAAAAAATTACAAAAATTACAAAAAAAGCTGGTGGTATTACTGTAACACCACAACTGATATAATAATAATATTACATAATATTTATTAGAAATTTAATAAATAAATAAAAATAAGTTAAGCGCTCGAATATATTACCGACAGAAAATACACTGAACCACATCGCCTTTTTAAAATGTCGTTCAATTTAGCTATAGCAAATTGTGGATATTAGCTGGTATTACTATGTATAGTAAATCATTAATTTAATACATTTTTAAACCTGCATCTTAATTTATTTACTGTAAATTACGTTTAGTTTTATCCGTTCGATTTTCTTCGACTTTAAGATTTGTAAAACCATCTATCAACTAAAGCAAACTGAAAAGATCGAATGCAAAATGAAAGGAAACGAAACCAAAGTAAAAAGAACGAAACTAAATTTTAAAAAAACCTGTAAATTATTCGTGAGTTATATATCGTGATATTCGAGCACAGTAAAATTTCTTCTCCGCGTGCTATTAAGTTGAAAATGGTAGGAATAATATAAAGGTTGGAATGAACAAAAAAGACTGATTGGTGGTAGACTACAGAAACGAAACTATTTTTAATTAAATCACTAGCTGTTCATTCTTAAAATAATAGCAGTACGTAGGTCATATATACAGGGACCCAGCGGTCTTATAAAGTCACCGTAAGGACTGATCTCCCCCCCCCCCCCCCACTCACCCAATACAAAGGAACAGTTAAAGGAAATTTTGTACAAATAGATGAAAAAAAAAAGTAATTCACTAAAAGAACTAGCTGAGACACATAGAAAAGCACTGTATTTAGTAGGTAACTTCTTGAATGAAATGAACGTGCGATCGTGTTACCTTTTATTGATAACGGTACCTGCAAGGTGCTTCCTGCCTTGCAAAAATCAGTTCCTCCTTGCAAAAACCAGTCCCTCTCTTTAGTGTAATATTCCTTCAATCCCACTTCGCATTTGTGTGTACCTTTCTATGCAAACTGGTTGATGATTTTCCACAGGAAAGTATTTTCCTTCAAAGCAATGTTACAGCCAAGCACAGGATCGCCTGCCATTTTTCCTATGACCTTCCATGAGGCAAAATAAGGGATAGTGTATGTGTGTGTGGGGTGGGTGGGGGAGGAGCGGTGGTACCCCTGTTCAAAAGTATATGCGCCGTAGCAAAAATAAAAAAAAAGTTCCTTTGATTTTGTGGTAAATCGACCCCCTCTCAAGCCAACTTTGATTATCTGCCCTGAGTCAGGGCATGGGAAATAGTTTTTTTTTTAACGGCTCATTTATTTTCTTTCATTTTTGTAGAGCCTAGAAATGCTGAAACGTATTGTTTAAAGCCAGGAAAGGTCTTAAATATCTAAAAATCCGTCAGCTTCTGGGCCCCACTGGGCAGCTCACAGCGCTCCCCCAGACCCCCCACCTGGGATGGACGAGTCGGCAAATTTTGCCTCTCTGCCCCCCCCCCCCAACAAAATGCCCTGCGCTACGCCCCTGACTGAAGGGCATCTAAACTGAAGAGCATCTAAACTGAAGAGCATCTAAACTGAAGAGAGTCTAAAATGAAGTACGTCTAAACTGCAGTACGTCTAAACTGAAGTGCACCTAAACTGAAAATCCCAAGCTATACTAGGAAATATGCCAGGCAGTTAGGTAGGGAATCCGTAACAATACGCATGATGTCAGAAATACATTTGGAAAATGATAACACCTGGTTTGACTGAAAAACTCGAGGCAAGATGGCAGAATTTTCTTCCTTTTCCAATACCAACTGGGAGGAAGAATCACGAACAAGAATGTTAAGATCTTGATGTGAGCAGCACAAGCAGCACTGAGACCTGACTCAAGGCCAGGTGCGGTTGGAGGGGGAAAATTCAAATGTCTACAGCAAGAAAGTTCGTAGGAGTAGTGGAGTGATGGAGTGTGGACAATATGATGCACGTCTCTTAGACTGTTGCTCGAGGAAATCAACCAGTACTAGTGTTGAAAATTCACAAGTTTTAGTGGAAGCTTGAACAATTCTGGTTGTGCGTTTTGGACTGTGGATCTTAGATTTGCAGGAATTTTTTTGTTATTGGTCATAGTTGACGATAGGAGAAATGGAAGTATTCACCTGACGGAAAAATGGTCAAGTCCATAATTATTCAACGAAATAAATAAAATATTCAAGGTTATGGATGAATGAAAGACTGAGGTAGAAATCGAGTGGGATTGTTCAGGAAGGGAATAAGTATCCCACCCATAAGCAATCAGAAACTTCAAAGGCCAACTACAAACGTCTTAAATGGCAGGTTTTCTTATCACAAGCGAGAGGTACTGTCAACTGTGATATTGGAAGAATTGCCTGGCTTCACGATCCAGCCAAGCTTAAATTATGTTCAATTCCAACACAAAGGAGTTGACACTGGCTTTTAGACTGCACTGTGAGAAGGTCCTGGGTTCATGTCCCAATCAAAGCTGAATTTTCTTCTTTTGCAGGTTTTTATCATTCACACACAGCTATTTGTGAATGCTGGCTGCTTACTACGTTTAATCCTAGTCTTGTGATATATTTCTGCATTAGAAACTAACATTGAATGAACTTACCTAAGAAACATGGCGCACGTAGTTTGTCCCAAGATATAATCTGGGATTATGTCACTGTATTCCAGAGGTACATTTCTAACAAATTTCAGGATAGGATTCCCTCGCTGTAAAAATAACACCAGTAATTAGTTATAAAACATTAATTGGCCATAAGATGACATTAATTCTTTGTAAAAGTAACATTAGTAAGGACTGAAAAAAAAGAAGTTTGGTTACCATAACTCAACCGGCCTTACTTCCCCCCCCTCCCCGCCCTTAATTTTTCCTCCCTACATGCCTATTTTGTGATGCTATCGTCAAGTTGCGAGATAATCCTCTTCGTTACGAGAGCTTAAAAACAAAAATTATATACAGGAAAATTAGTTTTTATTATCTGAAATACTTACCTTCAGTAATCAAGCTAAAATTACTATTTTACGCTTCCTCTGCTCAACCAAAAATAAAACACCGTTTTATGTAAATACAAATGTAAGCAAATGCACGCATTGCCACGTGCGCTGCTCTGCCTCCACAGAGGTCACCGCCATTGTTGGTTCCATCATTATAACTTTGATGGGCCTTTCTTGCACAGTGGATGTGGCGAGGAGGGCAGGTTGTGACTGGTATTTTAGGATAGTAAAAACTTATTTTCGTTTCTTACTATCTGCAAAATACTAACCTTCAGTAATCATGTAAACGGCTACATGTATGGCAACACACAACTCACGAAGCTTACACTTCGTAGTGCACCTTGCCTCAAATATGGCTGCCTGCTACCTTCCTATTACTGCTTACTCGGGAATTGGACAGGTGCCGACAGTCAGATGGGACAAGGGTCCACTGCACACCCAGTTGGAACCCGATTGCACCTGTTTGCTAGTTGTCTCAGGCAGGATCTATTGTTCTTAGCGCGTATAAAACGGCTGACAGAACGACAGATCACTAGTTGGTGATGGGGGTTCAGACTGAACGGTGAGAACCTGTTGATCCTACAGGGTCAGTTAGAAGGGTAAATTCTGGCTGATGCCTAATATGTGGTACTCTGTACATAGTCCCCTAGCTATGCAGTAAGGAATGAATTGGAATTGAGTTCTTGAACTTAAAACATCTTGCCCATATTTGCGGACCTACAGGATTTCATATTCCTTCGGGATAGGAAATTCATGTTTTCCAAACCTTCGGGATGGAAAGAAACATGAAGAATCTCTGACGCTTATTTTGGAGGTCTTGTTATTGGGATTCGAATCCAACATTATTTTTTATATGCTTTCGATTTGGGGAAAGTTCCAATAGATGAGCGAACCAATTTGGGGGCAGTTTGTGGAGTCCGACCAAAGGCACCCGCAGAATAGCAAAAAGGGGTGGGCTCGAATAAAGGGCAAAATGATCAACCAAAAATACAAAAAGGTCAATCAACGAAATGAAATCATGACGTACGTGCACTGGGGAGAAGTCTCCTCGTCTTTCCTTGCCGTGTAGGAAATGAAAGTTTGTATTTTAACATTTTATGCTCGCAGCTTTTTCTCTTTACATTTTTATTTCCGTAAAAAGGGCAACCTGCCTGGGGGGGGGGCTTCAGCCCCAATGTAGGGGCGTCCTTGAGTCCGACCAGTGCCTGCGTGCTCGAATAAACCACCAGCGCCAATTTTTATTTTGACGCTTGTAAATTCGAGATAAAAATACCCACTTTTTTTCTGTTAATGGGAAACAGAAATTAAAGTAAAACAGTTGTAGTTAGACCAGCAGTGAGCGAATGTAAGAAATGCTCGTCGTTGGAAAAATTACAATATTTGTGGGGGTGATTCGAGATCCAACCAGTATCTGAGTGTTGGACACTGTAACGGTGGTTGCTACGACGGGTGAGGTGCTTGTAACGCCCCCGACATCATTGGTTGACACGCACTTTGTATATTAGGTTCTGGGTGGTTATTTCATCTTTTACGATAATAAACACAGCATGGGCTCCAGTCTCGGCATGGGGAATGAAGCGTCGGTGTCCTAAACTATAGGGATCTAACCTTAATACTACTGGTTTTCGCTGTCACCAACGGTGGAAATTATTTAACTGTTAACCGGAGTATAAAGCTAAAAATGGGCTACATAATATTTTTACACTCAAAACAATTAATCAACTAGTAAACGAACTGAAGTTTAAAACTCCTGGTTTTAATAATGCAGTGTAACAAATGAAAAATACAGGTTTACATTTAGGCTTACTAGAATAGCTTTTACAAGTTTGGAAAAGGCAACGCGTACGAATTTATAGATTGGAAATTCACTTTTCAGACAAAAACAACAAGTTTGTTCCTGAATAACAACTTAAAATTTCAGAAAAGAAAATAGAAGTTCTTGGGCTCCCAACTAGAGTTTATCCGCTAATTGCTCGGCGTCCGCCATTGGCACAGGCGCCCATGGGCTACAATACTTTCGGCACCCTTTTGTTAGTCTATTTTTTCTCCTCGCCACTAAGAAAAATGAATGGTTTTCAATTCCCTGTCCGCTGATGACCTTTCCTTTCAGTCACAAATTCCCTTCTCTATTCTAAGTCCCTTTACTTACGTTTTTAAACTGCATTCCCCCAACCCACTGTAAATCTCTCGTAATTTCCTCTATTACAAGATCTTACGGAGACACAGTGGTACGATAATAATAATCGTACCGTCGGCATTAATGCTAATAATCTAACAACAGCACGTAAAGCAATAAAAGAGCAAAGTACGGGAGTCCACACAAGATATACGATTTGAAAGCTATTTAATTCAGTTATTCAGGGTTAGGGTTATCCCTCCTTTTAAATCAGTTAAACTTCGTAATATTAATTTAAAGCACTCCTAAAATAATCGGACCAAGGGAAAATAAGAGGAAGGGGGCTCTTATGCAAGATGCGCCCTTTCTTTACTCTGAACCGGACTTAGACTCTAAAGGAGGGAAGCAAATTCTGCTAAGTCCGAGATCGTCAAAAATTACTTAACTCAGAAATAATGCGGTTGGGAATCCTGGTGCTGACAGCTCAGTGACGGGTGGCTTTTTAGCTCCAAAATTGCCGGGGGGGGGGGGCGAAGAGTGAAAAAGGCCAGGGATGTTGTTTATAAAGGGGGCCAGCATCCTGGTCTATTGTATTGCAGAAGATGGGCAATTGGATGCTGTGATTGCCGGGAGCTGATTGCTGGGAGCTGATTGGCTCCCGGCCGGACCACTGATGTCTACCGAGTATCAGGATAGGACCACATGTGGTCGCTATTAAAAGTGCATGAGGAAGAGGCCAAGTGCGCTGAGTGTTGTCTGCTAAGCTAAAGCTAATGTTATACTGATAATAATAAATGAACGTTGTAAGACTGTTGCTGTTAATAAGTTAATGTTATATCGATAAGGAGTATCGGTTGTGTAACGTTAGTTACCAATACCGGTATTTTATATCGGAAAGTGCTAATTCTTAAAATATTAACAAAGCCCTTTCTTTAATAAGGTTGGCTACTCCTCACTTGGGGTAACGATCTATTTCTTTAACTTAATTTTAATTTAGTACTTTGATTAACTTATTCCGCAATATGATTCTACTTACTGGCGATTGCTGGAGTAAACTTCCTGACTAAAATGCAAGGAAAAACGTCTCTGGCTGTACTAAGAATACCCTTAATTTTTAAATGTTTTTAAAGTTTTCCATGAGTAAAAGACCTTGCATACAATCCTCAGCTTGTTCGAATACATTTTCGGAATCTTATTTTACTATCGGGGTGGAATGATTGTTAAGTGGGCCTAGTTGTTGGTCGATGAACCTATGGGTTAAAAATTGTCGAAGTCCTTTGATGAGTTCTCATGCAAAATAAAAAAAATTTTCCCTGGAAAAATTTTTCCGGGGGGGGGGGATGAGTGCTGGTAACTGTATCATTTGGTACTTACTGTGATGGTACATACATCTCAGACATTTTCGTATACAACACTGTACAATGTTTGATTGCATAGTAATAATTCAATTTTCAATTTTCGAGTTCTTGACCTATGTAACAATTTTTGGTCAATAAATTTTTCTGAAAAATCGACAGTGTTACATTTTTGGTTTGCTTAACTAGGTGTAGTGTCATAAATTTACCATGCGGCTCCTGTCTCGTTTTTTTTTATTTCACTGGGAGAATCAGGAGTTAAAAATTTAAAATAATTTATTTATCTCATTCGCAGGGTCTTGAATTTTGTTGCTGGCACATTTTCTGTGGAAGGTTCAGTTTTTCTGTAAAAAAGTTCAGTGTTCGTAGAAAGTTCAGCATGCCTGTGGAAAATCTCCATGCCTGTAAGAAAGTCACCCTGCCTGTGGAAAGGTCTCCCTGCCTGTGGAAAGGTCTCCTTGCCTGTGGGAAGGTCTCCCTGCCTGTGAAAAGGTCTCCCCGCCTGTGGAAAAGGTCACCATGCCTATGGAAAGGTCATCATGCCTGTGGGAGGCATCTCTCTGAAACAACAGAAAAAAAATTTCGGGTGTAACCCGTTTTGGCTTATTTTTGTGCTTGCATACGTAATTTTAACGTTTCTCTGAAATAAACATTTTCATCTTAAACCATTTTATTACTCTGTCGGTATATCGAGTGCGCCTCTGTACTTTCATACTTTTTTTCTTGTATACTTGTGAATTATTCACGTTTTCTAGCGCAGCTGGTGGCTCGCAATTTCAGTTTCGCTTTCGTTTCGCCTTGATGTGAGATGTGAGTGACGTTCGCTAGTGACGCCATCTTGTGATGCGAAGGGGAACAATTTCGGTATTAAAGGTACCTGCTAGGAATCCATTGTACCAGTGAGGGCTATCACCGCTCGGCTACGATGGGATTGCTGCTAATTGATTTACTTAATTAAAATCATACATTACTTAGATAATTGGTTGCGTAAGAAGAGATTTGTGAACCGATTACCAATTGTTCCGTCGGATTTTGTGGTGTCTTATACACGATTTCGTGGAAATAATTTTTCTGGTCCAAAATTAATTATTAGATCGGTTATATTTCAAGGAATGGCTGGACGGTGCCTCTGTCTCCTTAATGCTACGCAATGCGAGGGAGGTATGCAACCCCCCACCGACCCAGCCAACCGATAAAACATTTTTTCCCGGTTTCCTGGATTTTCAGCACGATTTTTCAGTTGCTGGAAAGAAATCGTGTAGGATGGAGCCCCCTGCCACCCATCGATTTCACTGTGAGAGATGCGGGCCCCATTTCCTGAACCAAGGGGTGGTAGATCCTGAGTGCCCCGAACTCCATCATCTGTTACGGGTAAGTGTATTTATTACTTGATTAGATCAATTAATCTGGTAACATTATTTGATTTCGGCGGATTTTATGCAGTTCCCCCTCTGGACTGAGACGATCGAAAAAGTTTTCTTTGTCCTACTACGATTTTATAAAGTTTCTAGGCCTCCTTGAAAGCAGCAACTGTGATTTTAAGATGATTTTTTTTTCGTTACCAGTACGTCACGTTTGGGTTACTGGTGAGAATTTGATGAACTAGAACTTAATTTTTATGTAATTTCTACGGAATGTTTTGATCGCTTCGTTTAAGAGTTTTCAAAAACCACCGTGTGTTTGGTGGCTGTGTGTCGTTATTTGTTGAACGAACGCAGTTGTTGACGTTATTTAGGGTTAAGTAATAGTTATTGGTTAAAAACTATTGGTTATCGATTTTTAAACCACGGCTGCAATGATTTGCATGTCGAGCGGCTAAATCATCGCAGCCGTGGTTTAAAAATCGATAACCAATAGTTCTTTTAATAAATAACATATTTATATCAAGGTTGGGACGTCGTATTTAATTAAAACGTGTTTGTGTTTTGTGAAAAATACTGAAGGTCATTCCATTTTAGTTTACTGAGGGTGGAGTGGTTGGTAGAACGACGAATCGTTTGCGTCCGTTTGTGGGGGAGTGGGCAGGAATGATAGCAGCGTTGTTTCGCCGTATTTCACGCTAGCTAGGTCGCTTGTGTTTTCGAAGCTTATCGGAGTGATAGAACTTCGATAAAAGGCTGCAGGGATAGAATGACATTCTAGGAAGGTATGTAATTCATTTTGAGCGTTTGTAGTTTGAGAATTGTTTAAAAACTAGGTAATAGGGTAGCGTTATGAATGAAGGTCATTGCATTTTAGTTTGCGGAGGGAGGGGTAGGGGGGAGTTAACGCAGCTTGAATGGCTTCGATATTGGCCAGACGTATAAGAGTTTGCAGGGATGGGATTTCATTCCTTTTAAGTAATTAAGTTTTGTGCTCTTTTATTGCGTTATGTTTTTTTTTTCACGATGTATTTGGTCGTTGGTGTGTGTTCCCGGTCGCGTGATCCGGCAGTGTCAAAAGTGTGGGTTACTGGCAAAAGTGTTGTTATCGTCAAAAGTGTGAGGTAACTTGATAACCCACACTTTTTGCGATGACGCACACTTCCGGTGTTGGTTAACGGGATTTAACCAACGGAAATTTAGCATGGCGTTGAGTTAGCGTGATGTCACAGCCGTGGTATAAGTGTTAATGATTAACGGCTTGTTAAGCAAATCGATTTCGTTTAGAATTAATGTCTTGATTTGTAGTTCCTTTTCGAGTTGGAAAGGACTAGAATCCGTTATGGAATTAAGATGTTTCTGTATTGATCGTTTTAATTATTTACTTGTTTGAAAGAGAAACGATGTTTTGTTTTGCCTAATTTCATTTAATTCAAGATTGATTTGCTTACTTGCTGATTTGCTGTTATTTATCGCGATATAGGAGTGGGGGGAGAAAATTGAGGTATGGTGAAAAGGAGAGAATTTGGAAAGGTTTTTGGGGCTGTAGCTTTGGACTGCTGTCTATCGAGCTTTTAATTTTTTCTTCTTACTTTTCTGACCGCTGTCTATAGAATAAGTAGTCACCGAGTTCTATAGATGTTAAATTTCGGACAATTATTGGATGGCTAAGTTGTTGAAACACACAACATTTTTCGCGTGTTCTGTAAAGGAGTGGGGGGGGGGAGTGTGGGGTGGACATATTGCGTCTGGGTGCTTAGGTCTTTTTTAGGAAAATTAATTGTACTGTGGTTAGAATTTCTTCCTAGTTCTAGTATTTGATTTACTGATGTTGGCTATCGCCGCTTTAATTTTCTTTATTTTATTTTTTTCCCGAAAAGATGGGTTTACTCCTTAGTTTTGTTAATTCGGATGGCCGTCGACGCAATGTTTTCCGAGGGGGGGGGGGGAAGAAGACGAGAATGATTCTTAGCTAATTTACAATATCATGACCCGAGTTTGTCCGAACTTCGTAATTACGGTTTTAGACTAGTTTCAGGCGCGATTAAGATTTAGAATGTTTACATCCGTCTGACCTTACGTTAATTTTAAAACCTAGTTTAATTTTATTTTTCTAGCTTGCCCCTGGAAGTCTAACTCCTCCTGTCCTCATAGATCTCGTGTCCGACGGGGAGGAGGCGGCTATGGAGGAAGAGGGCCCTGAAGTGGAGGAGGTTGTGAAGGTAGGCGTTCCCATTCCCGATGTCGTTTTCGTGGAAGAGATCCTCCTTGTCCCGGACATGGGATCGGTGGTGCCTCCTAATGAAGCCGTGGTCGCTGGGGTTCCTGTCCGGGAGGAGGTGGTGTGCATCCCGGAGCCTCTCCAGATCACTTATCTCCGCTCCGGACATCCGTGGTGCCGGAACTAGTTTGCATTGTAATTTCTTTCCGCTGAAGATGATAACCCGTGTAGATTTTTTTTCTCATAAACTGCTTTTGCTTTAATTTTGTTACTCCTTATTTAGTTTATTCTAAAAATAGTGTGATGTTCTGGTTTTCGTTTGACATGTGCGACGAAAATCCGAACTGGGATTTATTTTCCTCGTATGGCTTACTTCTTAGGTAAATCTGACCTTAATGAATCTTAGGTGAGCAAAAACTTAGGTGGCCATGGCTGATGTAGGTAGCTGTGGTCAATCTAGGCCAGAGCTCCTGGATGGCCTGTGCAAAGTTATCTCAATTGACTTTTTTTTCCGAGCTTGCGTTTGAAACGTGCAACGGACGGGACTCCGTCTTTTTTATACGATAATAGTAACTCCTAGATGCCATCCGTACATAATTTTAGTATGTATGGCTTCCTAAAAGTACCAAGGTTAATCGTACGTAGCTTTTATGAATTATTTCTACAGTTTAAAGTACGATTTTCGCTGGTATGCATGACTGACTAGGTAAGTTCTTTGTCCGCCATTGTCCGAATTGGAAATTCGCATCGTGGTTTGCATTTACGTGCTCATTGGTTTGAACTGAACCATTAGGGTTCTTATTTGTACTGAATTCATAATTATTTACGTGAATCTTAGTTCTAATGCAATTCTATAATTCTTAGACGTGAGTGTCTTATGTTAAATGCTCGTAAATTTGCTTGACGGATCCGCATACATTATACTATTACATGCCAAACGATAGCCTAACTAACATAATTTGGGATCGTGTGTTTTTGGCAAAATTTACTTAATTATTAATCAATTCTCATCATATGTGCGCAATTCCAATTCGTATAATTTGTCAGAACAGAACCAGAAAACAATTTGCAAAAAAAAAAATTTAGTACGATCGTCAGTTAGGATCTTTTGTGCGTTGCTCGTCCCGCACATTTCACATTTATACGCTTTCTTCTCTCAAAATTTTGGAGAATTTCGTGAAAGAAATCACGCTTTACCATTAAATGCATAAAATGATTCCTGCTGGTACCTGGGGGAATTTTACGGTAAGTTCGAACTCATTAACTGTTCTATGAAGAAAACTGAATTCCTACGGAGCTGTACTGCATACTTCACATTTGTACGTCTCACCTCCATTGTCAAGGTAGGTTCGTGCCGAACTGTGACACTCGTTCGCTGACAATTGGAATTTTACTGTTTTACTACTGAAAGATGGATTTACAAGTTTTATCGTTAATTATTTATTTGTCGGTTATTGCCAATTCGCTTCGATTTTTCAGCAATCGATGTGGTTGTGGAAATTGGGTATTTGCTTTTTACCGGCATCAGCAACACCACACTTAACACATTTCGCTCGCTATGTGTAGCGACTGCAGTGCTAATTTTGACATTGCTAATTTGGTTTAGCAAATCGTATACACTTATGCTACGAATTTTCCAGTTAAGGTTCAAATTTGTTTGCTCATTACGGTGTGCTACGTAATTAAATAGTATGACAGAAAGAAATCTGTGTTTCGTGAATTTCAATGTGATATTGAATGCTTGCATGCACTCTTTACATTTGTATGGCATTTCTCCAGTATGAGAAGGGGGGAGGGTTTAACTACTCGTCATCCTGCACTAATGCTTGAACGAAATTACGCTTACGCCTAATTTCTGGAGTATTAATGCTGAAACGGGTCAGGTAATCGTGGTTTGGGCGTAACTTTCGCTTTTCTACCTATTCTTGCTCCCTAAGTCTTAAACGTTTCTGTAACGTCGCGGACGTGTACGGTTCGCGTTGTTTACGCTTTCGATTCTGTGCTCCTTCGGCTGGAGTGATGTCTTGCTGAGGGTTAGCTTGACGAGGGGGCGCAAGCTGGGGGTGCAAGCAAGGTGCATTGATTTCAGCAGCGTGGTCGGTTGGGTCGAGATGCAGTTTGGAAATCAGGTTGCGGATTTCCTGTTCGAATTCGTTCAACCCTTCATTCTGGATTTCTGCCAAATCCAAGTCGTCGGGCGTGGAGAAAGGCTGAATCGGGTTTCTTGATCGCATGAAGTAAGGCTGACAGTGATTGATGTGCACTCTGGTGGTTTTGAAGGTGTCTAGGTAGTGCACTGCTCTCACAATGACTGGATTTATGAATTCTACTAGTCTGTATGGTCCAACCCACACTTTCTACAGTTTACTGGAAATTTTTCAATCTTCACGAAAGATTTAATTAATAAATAATCGTCTGCCATGAATCTGTAGGGGGTGCAGACTTGTTGTAGAAATTCTAGTGACGTTGAGTTGTGATAGCGTTTCGCTGACGTACCACCTCTAACGCTTTTAACAGTTTTGTATCCAGTCTGACTACTGTATCGTCGCTGTTGTATATTTTCCTTGCAGGTTCAAAGATTAGGCTGCTGGGGATCCTGAATTCGACGCCGTAGTGAAGTAGGTGGGGTGACAACAGTGTAGAGCTGTGGGGGGGGGGGGGGTAGAATTCAATGCAGTGCAGGCTGCTTGTAGGTTGTCATCCCTTGAGTGTGGATCATCTGCTACTATCTTCCTTTTTAAAACGGTTTGTACCGAGTTGTTGCAGATCTCTATGCCTCCTCCTGTCCAAGAAGCATAGAGGGTAGAGGTTTATTTGCTTCACATTGAATAAATTGCATAATTCTGCACATATTTTAGAGAAAAATTCACCTTCGAGGTCAGAACGGAGCACCCTGGGGGGTGAGAATCGTGCGAAAAACTTGGTGTATAGCTTCCTGGCTATAGTTTCAGTCGGGAATCCCAAAAGCAATGACATAGCAACTGAAGTCATCTATGAGCTTCATCACGTAGGCGTTATTTTTGTGAGTGGTGTTTAATCTTCCTATAAAATCCATAGACCAAGTCTCTCCTGGTCTCTGGAGAGGCTTGTAGGCTCTGAGTGTTGCTTTATATGGCTTGTTAGGGCGATTATACTGCTGACAGATGAGGCATTTCTTCACGTAGTAATCGATGTCTTTAATCATGGTGGGCCAAAAACAGTTTAGTTGGATAAGCTTGAGGGTGCTCTTGGCTGCTCGGTGGCCAGCTGCTGGGGAAGAGTGGTAGTCACGAATACAGAAGTTTACTAGAGCTTCGGGAATACAAACTTGGGCTTTATCTTCTAATCTTCCGTGTGAAGGGTCTTTTAGCCATGTTCTGTATAGCATGCCGGCGAAATCCTTGTAATAAATGTTCCTTTTATTACTAGCAAGGAGAAAGGTGCGAAAGGTTTCACAGGCATGTACTGCTGCTAAAATTTCTTTCACAGTAGTACTTTCCTTTTTTCTGCAGGTGTCAAGTTTCTTGAAGTGTAGGCTAAGGGGTAGGAGATGCCGTCATGTACTTGTGTGAGGCAGCCGCCGAGGGCTACGTTGCTACCATCAGCCTCTACGTAGAAAGGTTTGAAAAAATCTGGGTGGAGTACAGTTGCTGCGTTTACCATAGCTTTCTTTAGTCCCTTGAATACGTTGTCTGCTTCCTTGTCCCATATAAACTTCGCATTCTTCTTGGTGAGCTTGGTAAGACCCATTGAGTAAGCCGAGAAGGAAGGGATGTCTCGGCGAAAAAATTAGCACATTCCGATAATTCTGCTTATTTCCTTGACGTTTTAGGGTGTGGGAAGAGCTCCGTGGCTTTAATCTTGTCTCTATCTGGCTGTACTCCATCTTCATTAACGATAAATCCAAGAAATTTGACTTGTTTCGCAGAGAAAATGCATTTTTCGGGGCTGAGTTTCGTTTTTGATTTTTCCACTAGTGAGAGGGCCTTGTCGACATGCAGTAGGTGGGTTCGGAAATTTGAGGAGCTGAGGAGCACATCGACAATGTAGATAGTACAGTAGGTTCCTAAAATATCTGCGAAAATGAGCTGGGCACAGAATTGGAAGTGAGCGGGCGCTACTTTTAAACCCATTGGAAGTTTGGAAAAACAATACACCTTGTTGGCGCTCTGGAATGCAATCTTTTCCATGGCAGACTCAGCTAGCTTCAGCTGAACAATCCCATTCAAAAATCTAGCTTGGTGAAGTATTTAGCGCCGTAGAGGTTTGCTAGTGCTTCGCTGATGATGGGCAAGGGTACCGAGACGGATTCTGTAACTGCGCTGAGGCCGCGTAGGTCAATGACGACTCTATATCCTTCAGGTCTTCTTTTTATTAGAAGGCATGGACTGAGCCATGCTGATTTGCATTTTTTGATCACCCCAATGCTGACTAATTCTTCTAAGTGTTTGTCCAAAATTTCCCCGTTGATGGAAGGGCACCCTGTAGATCTTCGACCTCACTGGGGTTGATGACCCTGTTTCAATGTCCACTTCATAGTTTTCGTACGTTCCCAGGTCAAATTCGTTTTTACTGAAGGCGTCCTGATGTGTCTTTAGCATTCCTAGGAATTCCATACGTTCTTCTTCGTTTAAATCTGGTAAATTGAATTTAAACTTTAAGCTATTCCGTTCATCTTCCGAAAATGGTCTTTGTTTGGTTGCTGTGTCCGCTGGTAGTGTTGAGTGGGCTGACCCTACTGTATCCTTGATGACTTCTTGCGGTTTGTGAAGGCAGGTGTCTAGGTCCGGCCTGGGGAATTGCTAGTGTTGACTGGGCGGACCCGATGCTGCTGATTTCTATGGACTGTGCGCGCCCCTTTGTCTGAGTGGGCCTTGAAGCGGGAAGGAAGTCGGATTTGGTTCCGGGATTAGCCAGCGAAGTGGCTGATCTTTTGTCCGTGTTTGTCTGTGCTCTTCCTATTGTTTGAGTTAAGCTTGACGGGATGGGATTATCTTTTGTAATTGATGTTCCTAGATCCTGTTCGTTGTGCTCTTCGTCATTATATTCTATTTCAGCCGTTGTGGTAGTGACCCAAAATAGAACCTGCCTTTAGAAATTGATCTTCCCCCGATGTGTTAATAGCCATGACAGGTATTAAACCTGTTGGGCTTGTGTTAACCAAACAACTGGCAAGAAGTATCGGAATTTCTTTGCATTGTGGGAAAAATGCGCCCCTTTGCTGTTCGGGATAGGCTTGGTGTAAAACTCCACAAATTTTTGTCTCACTGTTGTTTGGTAAAACAACATCTTTGTACAATGAAACTGGTACCTCTACGTAATATTGTTGAGGTGTCGGATTCCAAATGGATCGTGGATTTTCTGCTGTTTCGTTATCTGAAGAAATATTGATCGTTGCAATATGCTCAGTTGTAACGTTATAATTTTCGAAATTAATTAACTCCTTGTTCTGACCATAATTTTCCCAAGCATCAAATGGTGATGGAGACAAGTTAAAATTGAAATCCCCTATTTCTAAAATTTGGTCAGAACAATTTAACTTAACCAATTCAGGTTGTTTTGACAAGAAATCGTAACCCAATAAAATGTGGATTTTTTTCCAAAATTGCCATCGGGAACGACTCTGAACTGCTGGTTTGTGGAAAATCCGCATTTGCTTATTTCAGCGATCAATGTTTTTTCCGCTATTATCTTTTTTCCACCGACACCTATTAAATTTACGGGAGCTACTGTTTTGACTTCGTGAAATTTAATTTGTGGGTTTCGTAACAATTCTCGTGCAGTAGACGATTCGATCAGCGAAACTCCTGCTCCGCTGTCTAAAAGTGTTACTTTACTTAAATTGCCGAAATTAAAAATTACATGAGGCCTTGGGTGAGCAGATTTCGAGTTGTAGCTTATGCAGTCGATTCTAGCGTGAAGTGGGGCTTCTCTGTCTTCGTTTGTGTTGTTCCTTGGGTTTAGTTTTAGAAGTAGCGCAGTAGTGTAGATTTCCGCCGCTAGATGGAGTTGGTGTGACGTTGGGTTGTTTGACAGCTCGGATTTCGCTCGTTGCTCCGTTTTCCTTCTCGTTTTTTCCGTTTTTCTTCTGAAATAATTTTGGGGTTTGAAGTACTGTCCCAATAAATAAGACAGATTGTTGGTGATGGTACAGATGGAATTAAAGGGATGCATAACTTCCATTCTTGCTGGTTACGGTAGGAAATCTTGATTGCTTCGCCGGAGTAAATTAAGTGCGATTTTCTTTCGTTGGTGTCCGATGTGCTTCGGAATTCGACTGTCCTATTGTCGCCAATTAATTCCAGTATGATAGGGTTGTTTGATCTTGATAAGTTTAGTTCGGAGTGGAAGTTCGTAGCGTCGATTCCGTCTTCGAATAGCGTTAACATAACTGAGTCACATGTTAATTTGAAGGTCTTGTTGATTTTGTTGAGTAGGCCTAGCTCCCAAAAATTTGGTGTTAGGTGCGAGTTGAGGTTTAAGGCTGGGGCTACGTATTTATCGGGAATAGCACCGAAATACGAAGCTAGCCTTGGTAGTGTGAGCATCCTGTCGTTTAATGCAAGTTTTTGCTGGTGCCAGTCGACTGTTGAATAAAGATCTAGAAGTAAACCTGCAGCGTTTATTGTAGAGTGGACTTTCTTGCTGCTAAATAATTTATTGGTTTGCTCCCTAGGTGTAGGGGTGGGGGTGGATGATGGAATTTCATGGTTTACGGTACTTGTTGCGTTGATCGGAATTTCATCCGTGCTGCTGTACCCTGCTAACTCAAAAAACCTGTTACTTTTTAAGCCGACTTCAAGTTTTTTGACTGCTGGTTTGTTGAATTGCGTGGTTGAACGAAGTTTGCGTTGCTTCCTCCTTGGTTGTTGTTGTTACGGCGTTAGTAGGTGGATAGGTTCAGTTGGGAATTATCCCTAGTTCCCTGGTTGTAGTTTCGCTGTTGGTTTGGATTTTCTCCTTGTTGGTTGTAGCTTCCTTGGGCGCTTCTTTTAGGGATGGGTTTGCTTAATTTTTCCAATCTACGTGCGTTTCATTCTCGTACTGCTTCTAATCAGTGGTCTTTAGTCCTACAATTTTTGCTCAAATGATTTTGGCTATAGCATTTGAAACTCGTGCGTGTTTCTTTCCTTTCTGGCTGGAACGCGTCGACGCTTTTTTCCGTAGCTTAAGGTTGTTTACTTCTCTTCTTTTTTGTTCTAATTCTTGCATGATTTTTACCAATTCATCTGATGCTACTGTTGCAGTCTTGTCGGAAGGAGAAGCTGCTGCTGTTGCATTGCTTGTTTGCTTAGCTGGATTTTTCCGTGTAGGTTGTGGTGTATTGCCACTTTCCCAGTCTGTGATTTCGGTCTACCTCTTCAATGTTAGGTTTAACATCTTTTCCCATGTCTTCGGATTCATGGTGCTAAATAAGTTTCTAACTTCTCTGGCATGGCTGCTTTGAAGGTGCATCTTAAACCCTGGTCGCGTGCTCGCTCCTTTAATATCTTCTCGATGTTGCTTTCTCCTGGCTGTGTCATCCAAATCTCCGATGCCATGATTTCTAGCCTGTCTGCAAAAGCGTTGGAGTCTTCATTTTCCATCATTCGAGCACGTTGGAATTAGTTGCGTGTAGATTCGGTGCCTCCTGCGCCGAAACGTTCGCTGAGGGCTGTTTTGAATTCGTTCCAGGTAGTTATCCTAGAGATCAGTGGGCTTGTAGCTATGAAACAAGCTGCTCGTCCTACGCACTTGTTTGATGCTGCTGCAATTGGCTCACTGTCGGGGAGGTTTGAGTCTATCCTCCTAAGGTTGTCAGTAAGTAGCAAGAAAGTGAAAATGTCGGTGTTATTTTCACCCGAAAATTTAATAAGCCCCTTCTTTGAAGTTCGGACGTCTTCCCACATTCGTGCTTCGCTTCGGCCTAGATTGCTATTACTAGGCTGATTACTAGGCTATTACTAGGCTGATTAGTGCCTAATCTATATGGCTAGTGTTTGCTTCTTGTAGGCCTGTGATGATTCTAGACAAATGGCTGTTGTCTGCTAGGGCAGGGCTTGATGCTACATTAACATGGTGGCAGTGAGGGGTGGGGGAGCGTCTATGCCGATTTACTATTCTTCCTAAAACTTGCGTTAATAAATCTTCAGTTGGCAAACGATGACGGTAGTTGTCCCTGATGTTATCATCGTAATGCAAATTTCCTGATGAGTAGGCACGATGTTGTGGTGATCTACTTTTAGAGTGAGACCTAAAATTTCTTCTTTCCCTGTTTGAGATTCGCTACGTGAACAATGTGGTGGGGGATCGTGAATGGGGCTGCTTGAAGCGTTGGCTTCCCTGCTATGCTTAGCTGATGGCTGTTTATCAGCTTCTGTGCTACGCTGTTTAGCAGGTGCTTTTAATTTTTAATGTCTAGAGAAGTTTTCAATAACTCTGCTAATTTTTTCCCGTTTTGGACATTCCAATGCACCATTTGGAGCGTTTTTTTTACCAGTTTTCCAATGGAGCTAATTTTAAATGACTAGCATAAACCATTCAAAAGTTATAAGGGAAAAACCAATGAACAAGTTGCAAAAATGTGAACTCAAGTCTGTGAACTATACTCAATGCAATACTTTACTCAACTAGAGAGAAAATTTAGTCTGTATAAAATGCAAAGGTTTTTTATTTTGGATTCGGCTCGGATCCTGATCCGATTCGCCAAATCTTATAAATTATCCGGATCCAATCCGGATTTGGTAAAAGTAGCTTCGGCCTATCCCTAATTTTCAGTGCTACAATTGGAACCGTGGAAAAATTCTGGCTGCAGGCAAAGGCAAGTGTATGTAAGATTGTAAGTGTCGCGCACGTTGGCAAGCCAATCCTCGGATTTATGGCATAATTTACTGTTAGGAACGCACGCATGGTTGTTACATGTCCAGTTTACGGTTCCGGGAAGACATTGTTACATTGTTCGCTAGTAGAGCATGCCAGAATCTGACTGTCACAACACGTTTCTTTCTACATTCTTCAGTACTGCGGGGTGGGAACGTGCTGTTGAAACTGGAACGTAAAACAACCATTTTTAAAGGGGAAAAATAAGAAACAACAAGATTATTAAAAAATTGGCTCCTTTCAAATTACCATTTTTTCCCCTCATCGTTTCAGTTTTATGGGCGAAGATTCCAGTGATAGTTCGTCCAATTTAGCATCACCAGCATAAACCATTCAAAAGTTATAAGGGAAAAACCAATGAACGTGTTGCAAAAATGTGAACTCAAGTCTGTAAACTATACTTAATGTAATACTTTACTCAACTAGAGATAAAATTTAGTCTGTATAAAATGCAAAGGGCTGAAACTATCAACAAAAGTTTTTTTTATTTTGGATTCGGCACGAATCCGGATCCGATTTGCCAAATCTTATAAATTATCCGGATCCGATCCGGATTTAGCAAAGTAGATTCGGCCTATCCCTAATTTTCAGTGCCACAATTGGAACCGTGGAAAAATTCTGACTGCAGGCAAAAGGCAATTGTATGTAAGATTGTAAGTGTCGCGCATGTTGGAGAGCCAGTCGTCGGTTTTATGGTGTAATTTACTGTTAGGAATGCACGCGTGGTTGTTACATGTCCAGTTTAAGGTTCCGGGAAGACTCGTATTCCTACATAGTTCGCTAGTAGAGCAAGCCAGAATCTGACTGTTCCAACACGTTTCTTTCTACATTCTTCAGTACCGCGGGTTGGGAACGTACTGTTGAAACTGGAACGTAAAACAACCATTTTGAAAGGGGAAAAAATAAGAAACAACATGATTATTAAAAAGAAGGCTGTTGGCTCTTTTCAAATTATCATTTTTCCCCCTCATCATTTTAGTTTTTTTGGGTGAAGGTCCCAGTGATAGTTCGTCCAATTTAACTTCACCAGATGCGAAAGATAACGTTTTACCCAGTAAAATCGAACCAGCTGATACATCTGTCGTATCATCGTTAATTTTTTCCAAATGTTTGATCGTCAAATCGGCCAGTGTAGACATCACACATGGTATTATCAAGTCATTGAAAAAATCCAAACATCTCGTCAGAGACGTTATTTTTTTTTATTTTAACATCTGGGTTATTCGAAGGAATTATGTGTAAAAGGCCCTGTATCTGATAGCCAGTTTTATTTGATGCATTGTAGGTTTTGGTAATATTTCCAGTAAAATGTTCCGTACTGATGCGTTATGTGATTGAGAATCTATGCAAGATTTAAAGAAACGCAAGATTATGTTGTAAACAATATCGAGCGGCTGGAGGGATTTCAAATCTACTTCGAATAAAAAAAAAACTGCTTTCCTAATGTAGTTGAGAAATAGTTTGATCTGTTTGATGGACATATTTCCTATGTTCATGTGTTTAAATATTTCTTTACACCCCAGTTTTTCTTGTAGAGAGTACTTAAGTAGATTTATAAAAATAAAATACGATCTTCAGCTGTGGTATCTTCCTCAATGGTAGGCTTCTGAACGAACATATTTCCCTGGTTGGTGGTAAACAGGTGTATTATTTTTTCGTATGGATTATCGGTAGTTTCGTTGCTGGTATCGGTGGAGGTTGCTTCAATCTGTTCGGGCTCGTGAATTATGAGGGAGCTCATCCATCATTACAAAGTTGGTTAAGCTATTATTTTCACACGGTATTTTTTCTCTATGTGCATCACCTTGCAATTCGGTTACGTTAGATAACGATAAACCCTTGTAGGTAAATTTCCGTTGGGCCACTGTAACTAATCTAAAAATGCTTGATTCGGATCCATAGTTTCGAAATATACCTCTTACTTTTTTTCTTAATAAGGATAAAATTAAATCAATGTAATTCATCCTGGAATAAGTTCGACGGACTTGCTTTGTACGATGGGAACCATTCTCTTATTTTCGAATGGAGTACCGACATTTTCATCTCCCCCTGTTATCATCCCAAACCACTTTCTCACATTGTAGTGAGTGTGATGTCTGAATTCTACGGTCAATATATGTTCCAGGAATTCTGATTTGCTCGTATATAGAAGCATTTGGGTAACAATAAACTCAGTACACCCTAAAGACATAAAAGAGCCTTTGCTTTTATACAACAAGAGTCCGTTGTTTTTGTGCAGGGGTGATAGTGCAATTTCTTCAGGAGTGATGCTCAATTGTGAAGGTGAATTGGTGACTATCCTGGACGCTGTTTCTGGTAATGCTTCCATGGTGGTATTTTTTTTTTTCAAATCAATTCCTAAAATGATTAAATCTCAGGGCCTGATTTACATTTGCTAAGAAAATGTATTGGTTTTACTCCGCAAACTTCCCTATGGAATGCACAACATCTATTTCAGATTAAACATCACGGCTTGTAACCAGTTCGAACGTGTGGATATCTTCCATTACTTGTGTAGATGAAAACCCGCTTTCGAGGATTTTTGCGATTTTCCCTAAGGGTCATGGAAAAAGGTACGATGACGCTTTGAGGGAGTTCCAGGAAGAAAATGGTCTACATGCTCGTTTTGTAGAAATACAAGAATCGCGAGCCGCCATAGGACGAGTGGAGTATACAGGTTATGATCCAAAGTCTTATGTGACGGTACTACATTTGTTGATCGCTAAAACTATGCCCAAGCGTATTTGCAATGGGGAGAAGAGGATCTTCGATGCAAAGTGGATGTCACTTTTTGAAATGTTGTCCGTCTTGGATGATACAGACAATTTTCACGTCATTATCGACCGTTACTATCAGAAAAGATTCAGCAGTGGACACGTACTGAAAACATTTCATTTCCCTCTCCCCAATCCTTTTATGTGTGTCGAAAATAAACCGTATCTCTTTGACAGCGTCACAGTTGTTGCAGCATTTGTTCAGCGAAGCTAGGCACTACTGCTGAAATTGTTCGTCAAAGAGTTTATTAATAAATGGACTGCCGGCAGTAAGGTGACATTTCCAATCCTTTTCTGTCTCGGTGCTTCCTCCTTGTCGCCTTCTTCTTCCCTGCTCAACTCTCTTGCCCGGAGGGGAAGCACCGTCTAGAGCAACCACGACTTTAATGATATCAATTGATGACTTGGGACTTACGAGAATGTTACCAACTGGCTCTCCCAACCCGACGTACAATTCTCTCCTGATCTCATCTACCATGGCTGGATTTTCCACGTCCAGATATCCTATGATGATTAACCTTAAAATCAAAACAGATAACGGATACACACCCTAGAACCTCGCTTACAACGTTAATTCGCTGGAACAGAAAGGCACGTAACATTGCTTCTCTCGCACAAAGCTCATTAAGTTTTTGATTCCCATTGTTTTTTCTTAAAATCTCCAAGACGTGGGTGTGTTATATACATCACAAACACAGCGTAACACAACACGATTAAAAACATATTCAATCCTAGCGCCGCTATTAGAGCCACCTTCTCCTTAGTTTCCTGTCCTATGCTGAGTATGTAGTAATAATAACACACAATAATGCAGAGAAGCTAAGAAACGGTAAGAAAGTGTCTAAAGAATTAATGATAGACTTGAATTTTATGTATATATCAGCCTTCCACAAGTTGGCTTTCGTTTGGTCGATCGTAGCAGAGTGGCTAATTATACGCACCGATGGTGCCTCAACCATAATGGTTAAAGGGGGTGAAGAGTGCAACAAAAAAGATAGAATATATAGTCTTACCATAATTTGTTTTTACAGCCCTTTTGTTTTACTCCTTTAAGTAATGGACGCAGGCAGAAGAGCGAGTAGTTTATTGGGTTACTTTCAAACAGAACGAATTCCTTGTACAGAAGGAATGCCACTACGAATACAAATCACTACCAAAACCCCTACATTAATCTGAATTGTATGGAAAATAATAAAACCTAGAAATACCAGGCAATTCGAAAAGGCGGTGTAAGCCATTAGGCCCATTCTATTTTTGGATAAACGTAGAAGTTGTTCTTCAATCGATTCGGATGGTATTGCAGTAGCTTGATCTTGTAGCATTCTCTTCTTTTGAGGCATTAAAAGTTCACTTGGTCTAATCATTTTCCCTTTTTTTCTCCTCATTCTTGACGTCTTTCAGTATCATTCTATTCAGAAAAGAGCGCGTCTCCATTTTGACCACACTTCGCTTGACAACAGAAGTACGTCATAGTATCAAATACTGCTCTTCATAACATACTGTTTTCCGATGAGTACAACCTCACAGCCTAGTTTTCAGTCATGGTATTTGCAGCTTGTGGCGGGGACGATCTTCAAGCCCTTCTCCTATCCAGCACTTTATAAACTAGATGTGTCAATCCACTGGAGATGATAAAAATGCCGCCGCCATTCTCCTTTTAGTGTCGGACATGATGCGCTCACTGGTGTCACACAGAAAGATGTAAATGAAAAACAAGTTCCACGGCCTGGACGTGCCGGCACACCGAGTCATTTCGTGGTTTTTGTCAGATTTCTTGTGGGTCGTTTCATACTATAACAACGAGTCTTCCGTGATAAACAGGAAGGCGTTTATCGTCGATGACATTGAGAAGACAAATTAATTCCAAGCCAATCCAAAGCTATTCTTCTAACAACTCTCACCAAAGGAATTAAATTTTGATATTTACTTCTTGGCTTTCCGTTCATGCCCGATGGCCGAAAACTGGACCGACTACGAAACGTTTTCTAGATAAGTTATAAACGATAAAAAAAAAATGGATGACTTAGAACACATGGAGAAAGTACGCTATACTCGTTCCCAATTCGAATCCAGTGCCGGTTTGCTTACTGACCGCGCCGAAACTTCTGTTGATGCGATGAATCAATACCTAAGATTCTTGCAGTTCTTCAGCGGAGTTCGCATCATTTTTGGTGGTGGATGTTATGCATGGATGATAACTGACTTGACAAAAATAAAAAACAACAAGTGGTTGGTTGGTTACATGATCAGAATCGCAACTCAACATTTTCACCGTTTCTACCAAAACCAAATATAACGTCTTCCCGATTCCAAAGAAACTGCGGCTGGATGGTAAACCGTTTACTAAGGAAAATTCTCCATCCAAACATTTGGTATACGTCATAATTTTAAATGAAGGCACTCGAATGTTCTTTTCATATCCAATGTGGAACGAAACCGAAGCAAATGTCTTGAGGACTATCGATCGTTGCCCCAACTACATTTCGCACCAGCCCTACAAGAAATTGTGTAAGGCACTACGATACATCGTAAAGACCAGCGAAAATAACCTAGTAGAAGTATTAGGGCAACTAAAAAAAATACTTTGTTTTACAGAAGCGCCCGCGTCTCCAAAAATCATGCGTATCATTTGTTTTTTATGACTCGCCTTTGAAATAAACGGCGCACGAGATCTACAATAATTTAATGTAATATGTAACCTGCAAACTGGCAGATGGTAGTTCTACTCATTCCTAAGTCGATAGTGGACTTTACCAAAGGCTAAAAATAACTATTACCTCGTTAAACTATGACCTACCCCAAAAATTTTTTCTCACCTCTACGAGCTAAATTTTGGTGTAAAAAATAAAAATAAAATCCGTCCTCCCGCATGTTGCTTTTGAGCGATAAACCCCTGTAAAACAAGGTACTTTTTTTTTGCCCTAAACTCTTAAAACTTTTGAGATGCACGCGAAGGAGTGCTGGCCAGACGATCAGTTCATTTTTGCGTTTTCGAAACGCGGGGCGACAGACATGCCTCCAGACTTCCTCCAGACTTCCTGCTGAAAATGTGGTTATGGCCAGTGTTCAACATCGCTACGTGGCCAGGAAAAATATCCTTTCACAACTGATTGGCGTACGTCTTCATAGCATCAATAAGTGGACGTGTATGTTGTCTAGTAGATTTAAAACTGGAATGACCCAGCAGTTGTTGCATGACCGAATTTGCGAAAGGAATATCACGACTGTACATTTTGCCTAGCTTCTCCGTGCAGAAAAAGGACCCCAAGCCATGAAACCCAATTTTCTTGTGATCATATAGCACGGCACTTTCCATCGCTTATTTCAACATTTTCCTCAAGTTGTCATAACCAGTGCTCATAATTCCAGATGTTAAGGGATTTTTACTCAAAGCGTATGGCAAGAGGTCGTGCAAGAAATAATCATTGTCAGACACACAAATCAGGATCATTCTCAGTTTACCCCTTCCCACATCTCACGTATATCTCTATAGATGATGTTCTACATCCCATGTCATGACATGATATTCGAATGTCAAAAATATGATCTTGCTGACTCGCAAACCAGTATATCTTGCTCTTTTTAAGCAGTGATAAAGATCTGGGTGGTATTTTATTCTCGCTATTTCCATCAGCTGTTAGTTGTTCCTCCGAGAAGTGATTTTTCATCAGAGAGTGGGAAAAGTCTTTATAAAGAACTGGTAATACATCAAATTTGTGAGGTTTTAGTACATAGGTATTAAGTATAACAGTTACCAACCTGCACATGTTTATAGCCTTGTCTTTGTATTTTTCTGAGATATACTTTTTTTTACCTTATCTAGATTCACCGGTTTATTGTCAAGACACTCATAAAATTTTGTCAAATATTTTTTGTAAGTACGTCGCGAATTATCATTTACTATCGCTTCTTTTACCATTTCCATAGAGAAATCTACACCACGAGGCTCACCGCTTACTTCTTCCGTTGCGTTCATATCCATCTAATCTTTTTGTTACCCCGGTATTACACCTTTATTTTTTTAATAAATATTTAAAAGTAACCGTTTAGTGTTGGTTATAATGGAACCTAAATTATCAGCAAGATGTGGTTTTTATAAATAACTACACATTAAAATGTAGGCTATGCTAAATATGTATTGCATTGGGTAGGTAGGGCACCCCAGGCTAACTGGAATGTAAGGTATATTACTGTGTTCTTGCAATATTCAGAGGTGACCGACTGTAAAAGCAGTCCGCAAGAAAACTCGCTTTTCACTTTTTTTTTTCATTTGCACACGTAGCGCAAGGTTTCACTTAGGTCCATTCAAATTTATATCCATTAAAACAGTCATATCTCCAGGAAAAATAGACCAATCCGACTGATTTTTCTTTTCCGTAATAAAGCCCAACACATTAGCTACAATCCTGCGGGAACAGATCTCGAAACTTCATTACCGTTAATTTTTCATGACGTTAAGAACCACGCTCCAACACTAGTCGCCATTTTTCACAAACTTGTACTCTTGAATATTTCTCTGGAATAAAGACATCCAGTTTAGTGTCTGTTTTAGGGGGCACAAATGTTGGCATCCAAATGCTATGTCTTCATTTAACATACATGTAATATAGCTGAGTTCTGTAGACCTCTACAGTGGAAGAATGGATTCCACGTAGCTTTACCGTGAGACATCTGCTTTTATTCTTGACGTCGAGCCAGGTTTAGCCTCAGGAGCTTCCTGGGTTACACCCAAGTATAGAGTATACAACCAGCAAAAAACATTGCATCCAGCTTCCAACCCGTAAGCCCGTAACAATAGTCCCAACAACAATACCAATACAATTCAATCACCAATAAACATATAACAATAACGTTATAACGAACTTATTGGCTACATTAGTACTTAATCTTTTTATCTTGAACAAACGGTGACGATCTTTGTTCATTTATTTGCGGCTGCATTTAAATAATGCCCCAAAAACCTTCCAATGCGTTTTTGCATTATAATTAAAAAGCTGGAGTATTTATTTAGTCTTTGCCCTTTTGCTTATAATAGCAAACGTTAAAATAATTTATTCCCATTAATCTTACCTTACCGGCAACGTTAGATACTTGTACAAAACTTTAGCGGACAGAGTGTATGTTGTTTATTTTCAGTGATCTCCCATCCTACAGTAGTGACCCAACAATAGCCTTCTTCTACTACGAACCATCCTTCAATTAATCTGCCTTTATTTTATTAAAATCAAGCTGTAAACCAGTCTTCTATTAAGAGTTTAAAACTCGGGACATTTTCAAGTTTCACGTTCAAAACAGCCTAACTGATTCAATACATTTCCAAACTTAGTATTGAGGAGATTGCCAGTGCCTCAGGGCAAACGGATCCAAGAGACATTTTTTCAGCCACTCAGGGCTCAGCTTTTGCCTACCAGCTCCTCCAATCCTGAGAGCAAATAACTGAGCCTATCAGGCTGCTCCTTCAACCAATCGAAAGCCTAGCAACATGACACACGTCATGCCGATCACCTGACATTCTGACGTCAGTCCAGATAACAATAGAGCTCGCATTCCCTGTGGTCTGTGCTAAGACATTCTTATTCCGGCGCCTAGCTAAAGTCCCTGGGGGGGGGGGGAGGGGGCGTAATATTTATCCTAACTGGCATTATTCTCCTTCCTCTCAACGATCCTGGTAGAAATGCCACCACTCATTAACTCTGTTATGATTTAAAACGTGATTAATTTATTCATGCAGTAGTCAGAATAAAAGAAGTCGATTTCAAACATATGCACATTTATTTATGGTAGATATCCCAACAAGTTACAGGTTAACTATTTAACGTTGAAGGTAAACAACTTTCGGTTGGGTGCACACCTTACGGCTGGAACCAGTTGAAAATAGTTTAACTCAATTTTCAGGCATTTTGCGATGAAACAAGTTATGATTTTGAACAAAATCAAAAAAATATAGTAATTCTTCTTCCCTTTACGATTTTGGGTCGGGAAGAAAATTAATAAATTATCAAGGTTTTTAGGAACCCGTGGACTTCACACTAGCTTGTCGTCATTCATTGCGTAAGCTAAGAAATGTTGGGCTTAAGAGCTAGGACTAATTCTTATTAATCTTTTTGGGGACTAAATCATTTTGGGATCCCTTCCCCCTAAGATCTTATTAGCTAAAGTATCTTTAGACTACATCTTAGTTTAAGTACTTTACTAATCTAAAGCTTACCAAGTCATGGTACTACTGCGACTTCTTCAGCTTCAGCTTATGCGCTACTCAGCTAAGCGCGCGCCTGCTCTAGAAATGGTATAGCATCCCGCAGATCTGCGGTGGTTTTGGGACCAAGATTACAAATTTTCGTTTCCTTAAATACGAAAATTCCCTGCCCTCATGCGGACGAACAGGAGAGCTTAAGGCTTCTCATTTGTTGAAAACCTAACTCAATTTCATAAACTGCATCTCAGTTCGACGATTGCCTTGAGGCGTTTGTGCCTAAGGCGATTATTCGCTGGCCTACACAACGCAACACTAAATTTTACAAGATCGGCAATTTGACTTCTGGTAAAAAAAGCGTCGTTCAAATGCCCGTGCTTTCTTCAAGATTGAGAAAGGAGCATCCAAGCGAGCGAGCATCCCATTGGCCGTTCTCGCGCCCTGTGATTGGCCAAAACCGGCTCTCTCCGATCTGATTCTGGTTTGCTGATCGTAGGCCACGCAATGCTAATTTCAAACTGAAATACGTTGCTAGGCATTACTACGAGTTAATAGCCATAGGACTAGAGCTCGATAAATGAAAAATTCCACCTCTAAAGAGTTGACAAGCAAATCTAAAATTCCCCATTGGCACTAGCTAACAGCTGTTACTGGCCTTCGAGCGCGAGCGCTCTTGCCATTACGTTACGTGAACCGTGTCAAATAACGAAGCACTAAACTATAAGTTTAACCTAGATTAAAATACTAATTTATATTTATACTAACTAGAATTTTGTTTAATGCCCAAACTAAAAGATTTCGAGATTGGTTCCAACTGCATTTGTACTTACAGTTTACCGGCTCCAAGCTGAAATACATTTCTATGGTCACAAACGCAATCCGCCGACACAAAATCGATCTTCTTTTTCAAATGACAATATTCAATAATATTTACATTTTCTAGAGTGGAAGGTTACATGCCAACAACAGAGGTTACATATTTTTATCCAAACGAATCTGACATTTACCTTAATAAACATTAAGTAAATTCGAAGGGTTTACAGAAAATCACGTCTCACGGCTTGTAAAAGCCGGATGCAACTTTTACGAAAAAAAGGATCCACGTAACTTTTCTTGGCATGCATTTTAACAAGTGGGATCCAAGTTCAATTAGCACAAAATAAATAAATGGTATTTTTATTTATTTTAATGAACCAGCAGCCACAACGGACTACTAAACTGAGAGCCTACCCACATTTTTGCCAGTATGACATACAAGGAAGATCGTAGTTCCTGGAGAAATAGTAGCTAAACAGAAAAACATTTAAAAACAGGCTAATCTGTTACAACCCAGTAACGAACCTGAATTTAGGAAATAACCAAAGCCTTCCCACACC